>OMNW01035757.1:8414-32530 GCA_900303245.1 Selene dorsalis
CCTTCCCCCCCCCCCCCACACACACTTTTTTTTTTTTTAAGATTTTATCTAATTAAAGAGATTAAGGAATGAGTTTTAAGCAATCGAATCTGCAGTAGGAAGATTTTATCTCTATTCAAGATCTCTCACCAGAAAGCATCAATCCTAATAGGAAGTGTGCCTCTGGGCCTTGCACTGAAAAACTGCTGTCAGGTTGTCGAGGAGATGACATCAACTCTTCAGTATGCTCTGGTTTACTCATGACATCACTTCTTTTCTCACATGTATGTATCAGACCAGCAAAGAATTTGAGTACAGGTGGAAAAGGCTTGAAAGCACTGGTGAAATAATGTGATCAGTAACTTTAACCACAGTCAAATATCGTTCTTGCCTGCGTCTATAGTGTTGAAAATAATGGTCTTTGCAGTGCAGACAAGTTTTATTCCTCTGTCACGCTGTTCACTCTTGGCAAATTAAACACACATTTCCCCTTGAACTCAGTAAAGATTCTGTCATGTCTGGAATCTCAGATTGGGCGATGGCGATGCCAAGGATTCACAAAAAGAACGGCATTTTAATATAGTCTGCAGGCCAAATATATTTTTTTAATTTCAGTGGATTTACTGTGAGACGCTGACATCAATGTCCCCTTTGTCCTCACATGGTCGTAAATCAGGCCTCACCTGCAAAATAAGTCTATCGGTGGATCCATGTCTGAAGGTTAGTTATATTTCCCATATTTGTTAAACCAGTTTTCAGACATACTCACATCTAGCAGACATGGAACGACTGCAGCTTTTATTCGAGGTCATGATTCTGTCGAACGCCTGAAGAATGGTAGTCCAACAGTGTCTTTGCTCTCAGCTCTGTTTTTGTGTCTGCCTCCTCCAGCTGCTAAATGCTCTGCTCCGTTCTCCAGAGTTGTTGATGGGAGATTTAAAAAAAAAATTTTTATCAATTATCTATCTTATATAATTACAGTGCAGCATTAAGGGTAGCTACACCCTGACAAATGAGTCTGCCTGTGCTGCTTTCTGCTGGTCACTGCATGCACTTCACCACCTCACAATACAATACACAATATACATCCTTGGAAAAACAGATTGTTTATCTCAATGGATCTCTTCCTGGATAAATAAAGGTTAAATAAATAAAAAAATAAATACACCATTGGTACTGCACAGTCGGGTGTGGTCAAATAATCAGCCTTTCAACATCCAGAGCTCAGTGCTACCATGCTGGCTGCGTGAGTATGTCAGCTGAAGCAAACATTTAGTTGCACCCACGGGCACCATGGGTAATCGATGGATCAAGGGCTCGGGTAGTAAAAATGAGCACTGATTAATAGTTGATGGGTGGTGGAGTGATGCATCATTAATGAGGAATATTAATATCACTTTCTAAAACAGCCAGGCCAACAAACAACAGTGACTTCACACAGTGAGAGGGGTTTTCAGGGTTGGAAGCAGGACCACAGCAGGCAGTGTATATCTGCATCCAACTAATACAATGTTACTACTAAGAGTGGTTTTGGGTGCAGGGGAGAAGACAATGAGCCTCATTCACCAGTATCTTCTTAAGAAAACTCTACATCAGATTCATCAACGTGTTCTTTAACTGCAGAATTGTTTGCAGCCGTGTTTCTATATTGATGAACGCCGTCTGTAACGCTGTTATATTTAGTTATATTTAGTTATATTTATTAGCGTCAGCAGTGGATGCAAAGTACCACAATATGAAGACGCATGGGATGCTGTCAGTCGTTCACTGAATGTTGTATCTGGAGACGAGTGAACAACTGACACACACTCAGGTGTGCCATCATAAATATCATCATATCATATATCATATGAGCAGTCACTTAATTGTTATTGGATGGCGCAGTGATTCCCAGTGAACATAATTGATATGACTAAAGTGTCAATGGTGTTTTTTAAGAGACCGCAATGATTTTAACAAAAAAAATTAATGGAGAGAAGCTTATTTATATTAGAACAACTTATTGTGAAGTCTTTTTTTTTTTTTAGTTGTTTTTTTTTAAATTCTTTCCTCTTTGTCTTGCCCCCTGTCATTCACTCTCTCTCTCACACACACTGTTGACAACTCGGACAAATCTTGTGAAAAGGTATCAAGGGACAGATGAAAGTGTCACTTGAAAAGACAATGAAAAGGTGACTTTCGTCCTCGTGCCTCATGGTTTTTTTTTTTTTTTCTGTGTTTTTATACCTGTGCATTGGTGGCTTATGTGTTGTCCCCCCCCCCTTGTGTTTTGGCAGGCAGTTCAAGCCCAAGAAAGCCGAGATTGTCATTGATTTTAATTCCATTAACCATCCTGGAATGCTGAACAGCGCAACCAAGTGAAAATGCAAACGGTTCACCTTGGGGAGCCACTGAACGAAGCGGGGAGGCAGAAGAAGACTGACGAGATTGAAAGGGACTTTGATGCCTCTTTTCTGTATGTCTTCCTGCCCCCTGCTTTGTCCAAAGGAAAACTCAAGGATACCTCGACTTTGGCGCCTTTTGATATTTTGATGTAAGGGGATATTCAAGATAGTTTAATCTGAGGCTTCACCCTTTTTGGCTGACTGCAGTAGAAGGTCTTTCCATGCAGCTTGCAGAGTTTTTTTTTTTTTTTTTTAATTATTTTTTCTTTCTTTTAAAAATTTCCTCTGGGTTTAGGAATACACAAGAACTTTGAACACGCTGTCTCGGGTGTTTGATTTTAAACTCTTTTGTGTTGTCAATCAGATCTTCTCATGGCTGTCTGCACAGGGGAAAACCTAAAATCTGTTTTTCCTCCATCAAACAAGGCTCCAAATTAATACAGAGGTGTCTTAATATTCAGTTGATTTGACCTTCCACATTCACAGCAGATACTGCCCAATAAGTCACGCCTGTTCTGTTGAAACCTCAGAGCTGTGGTTTTACCTCTTAGCAGCTTAGTGTTCACAATTAGTTTCAGGGGCACAGACTGTTTACTAATATTTTACAAGTAGTTTTAAAAAAAGAAAGGAAAAAAAAGACGAGTTGCAAATAATCCAACCCTGCTGCAAATTTCACTTCTACAAAGTGTGAATTTCTTTCTAATGCTGATTGGTTATTTATACAGGTTGTTGATTGAAGTTTCTGTGAGTGGAATATGTATGTCATTACAACTATTGATAACACCGTAGATTGCAGCATTACTGCCAGAGTAGGTACTAGATCAGGTTGCTGGAGTTATATACCAGGGCCAGTCCCAAGGAGGAGGGGATTTATCCCAGTAATCCCACTTTTTCCAGATTATCCCAGTGGTCATTCCAACTGTGGCTGTTCAGATGGCTTTTAAAGGGGATGCTGTGCTTGTTGGCTGCACCTCATCAGTCAACTGATGAGGTTTCCAACTGATCCACCCCCACATCGGCCCTTTGGCTCAGAATAGTGGCCAAAACGTATTGAAATGTGTCTCGATAGTAATATATTCCTGGGATGCCTGACTAGCCTGAGTAAGGATGTTTAAACATGTTTTAAGGATGTTTTAGAGTCAGCAGATTCTTTTTTAGTTATCACTGGAAACACTTTGTATCTTAGATTTCTTCCATGTTGCTGAAAGGCTTTAAAAACATGTTCATTTATTGTGCCTGTGGATGAGTGTACCATGTTTTCCAAGATGACCTTCCGTTAGGTTGAAAAGTGTTCCTTTTCGCTGTTACATGGTCTAATATGCTGTTAATGCCAAATATATGAACCCTAATCATTTGTTCATAACATGTCAGTGTCTAGGATACATGCGGGTGCAGTCGCTTCAGAATCTTGCACTTTTCATTAATCAATAAAAACACAATAAACAGTGATGACAAAATTAAAACGTGTTTTTTGAATTTTTGAAATGTTTTTGTATATGTTTTTTTTTTATTAAAAATGGAAAAACTAATGTTGTGTAAAATAGAGTTCAGAGTCATAATTCAGTGGTTTGTACAATCTCTTTGACAGCAGTTACAGCCTCCAGTCTTCTTGGGTAAGTTGTGTGCACCTGGATCTGGGTGGTTTATCTCATTGTCCCTGAGCCACATCCGTCAGATTGCATCTGTGAGCAGCCATCTGTCTCCACAGATGTTCTCTGGGCTTTAGGTAGTCGGACCGCTTTAAGGACACTCGGCCTTTTTTCAAAGCCACTACACCGTTGTCTTCACCATATGCTTTGGGTCACTGTCATGCTGCAAGGTTAACTGTCACACATGTCTCAGGTCTTGTGCACTCTGGAGCACATTGCCTTCAAGGACCTCTGTGTATTTGACTCCATTCATTCTTCCTTGTGCTCTGACCTGTTGCTTTGCCACCACCATGTTTCACCATGGAGATGTTCCTGCCTGGAAAAGAGCGAAGTTTTCGTCTCATCAGAGCAGAATTTTTTTTCTTCATGCTCTCAGAGGAGGTTTTTTATTTTTTATTTTTTTGCCTTTAATTGACAGGATAGTTGAGAGAGACTGGTGAGCAAGAACTCCATTCGTTTATCTAAATGGCCAAATGTACAAATTTGTCCTTATCTTTGGAATGTTCCACAAAATCATTTCACTCCTCGTTGGTGCTAATTCAATGGGTGAATACACTTCTCTTTGAACTATTTGTATCTTGTTCCACTCTGATGGCACAGACCTCCATTAGTGTAAGAGGCTTACTTTATTTGCCTAATTGTCAGAGTTACTGTAATCGATTAACACTTTCAATTTAAGTTTAACTCCATTAACCGGCTTCTTGTCTGTCTAATGATCCTCCCACTCTTCCTCCCAACATCCTGAGACACGCAGGTCAGGTACCATGGATTGCTACCCGTAAATGTGTGTGTGTAACCCCTAACCCCAAAATCAGTATCAGGTCATTCCAACCCCTCATAACCCTGAACAGGAGAGATGATTTAGAAATCTAATAGTGGCTAAGTCGTCCATCACATTGTCTTTACTATAATAATTAACATCACTGCAGTGAGGAGGACAGAAGTCTGGAGTGGAAATGTTATTTTTCCAGTCTACAGTCTGGTATGACTTGACTCTAGTTACCTGGCAACAAATAAACTCATAAACACTTAGAAAAAACTCTTTATGCATGTTTGTGGTTCGTGCAACTAGTGATGTGACAAAGTGTTCGCACAAAGATTCCATCTTTCCTGAAACAACATCAACAATAAAACACTGGGCCCTGAGTCATGTCTGTTGTGCCTGTGACACTGCCATTCACATCCTGTGCTACAAATATCATATATTCAGGTTGTAGCTGCAGCTTTGAAACATCAACTGCACATCAGGAGACTTTAACAAAGGATATAGTAGCCCATTGCACCAAAGTATTGAACTGTTCACCACTCTACAGGTAACTACCACTTAAAATTTTGTTTGTGTACTTGACAAGGGAAAACTTTAACTTGTAACAAGGGAAAACTTTAACTTGTGTAGCAGTGATTTAAAAAAATCTGAAGGACTTTAAGCATTCTTAAGAAATTCTATTTTTTAATTTGGTATTGGCACAATGGTGTACAGTTAGTGATAAACACAGGGATTTTGTTTGTACAGCTCTACCTCTCTATATTGAGTTCACAAGTTACTGGAATGTCTATTTTTTTTCTTTCTAAATTAATTTCTGATTGAACAAAATACCACTTTCTCTACAGCTGCCAAATTAAAAAATGTTGGGTTTTGTTTTTTTGTTTTTCATACTATGTTGAATTCAGATTCAGCCAATAGTGGAAAGTTTTTTTTATGTATTATTGTGGTAGCCTTGATTGGGTGTGTCCTCTTTCAGACAGTAAGGTGTCTGCAGGTGTGTGGTGTGGCACAAACCTTCAGACACATTGGTTAGACTGCAGTGGTATCCATGTTCCATACAGTGGTGCTGTTGTCATGGCCACTGGAATAAGAACCAAGTGATTCTGCAGCTGCCACACCACACAGCCAGTGTATTCCAGCTCAAATTAGGCCTGAGCAGAGGAAGCATGAGCTCTTGCTAAGCCAAGCATGGTGGAGAATGTGAGGTCTGACCAGGTTCAGGCTTCAAAATCAAGAGAAACAAACAAGGTAAAAATAGTCATATGGGTAAGTGGTGGAAGTAGTATTTAGATCCTTAGTTGAAGTTCACAGTGTAGCCGAAACTACAAAGAAAAGTCAAAACCCTATTAGTACAAACATCACTGAGTGAGTCCTTATTAAATCTAACTATCAAATGATGCACCAATACCTTTACTGCTGCAGCATAGAGTCATCAATCCATCTATTGAGCATGACTTTGGACTATAGGAGGAAGCTTGAGAGAACTCATGCAGACACAGGGAGAACATGCACTTCACCTAGAAAGGCCCCAGGAATCAAACCCAGAACCCCCTTGCTGCAAGAGGAGAATGCCAACCACTGGTCCATCCCTCCTCCTCCTTCAAAAATACTCAAAGACGTCTGTTTGATGGCAAAGATCAGGCCACAGTCAAGTCCCTGCTCTGGTGTTTGATGTGAACATTAACTAAAGCTTTAATATATGATGTCATACATGATGATGCTTTGTTGCCATGTGATTGGCTGATTGGGTACTTGTATGAATAAGCAGGCTCTAAGAAAGTTCTTGGTGAGTGCATATTTAAGTGTAGCGTAGTACAAAGTATAAAGTCTCAAAACTAAGTGAATTAATTTCTCAGAGAAGTGACAGCACATTGTTTTGTGGACCTGGGGCATCGTAACTCATCTACACACTCACTGTACTATGACACAATGCTCAGTTTAAATGCTTAGAGTAAAGAGAAAACCCAGGAAGAAAAACCAACAATAGTTTCAAATATTTTTATTCTTTACCGTAGAAACACTGTACATAAATTACTTTCTCTGAGACTAATATTGATGTACGGATAAGTGGAATTTCTCAACCTTCCAAATAATAAAAAAAAAGAAAAACCCTTAAAACATTGTCAACTTGTCTTCATTCTCTCTGGAAAAAAGATTGGTAGATGTTAACTCTCTGTGTAAAGTTCCTGTTCTTTCTTTCAAAATAGTTCAAGTTGCCTTCTCACCTTTTGTAAACACACAGACACAAAGAAAACTCTTCTACAAGAGTACAGAGACCCACAATCAATGAGAAAACATCCACGTTTTGATTTTTGATCTATTACTGTTACTCATTAATGTCACTGATGGCGATGCACTGTCCCTTTAAGGAGAAACAAGCAAAAACGAGGAGAGAAGCAACAATTAGTTACTACTCACAGTTACCCCGCACCCCCAAAGCCATGACAACATGTTTCTATTGCAAGCAATACTACTACCTTTGACTGATAAAAGCACAAGGTCTATGCATTATGAGTCTGAGTCACATTTTACAGAAGTGAAGGATTCCCGGTCTGACAGAGGAGCAGTGTTTACAGGACCAGTGAGCCCACTCGGTCCATGAAGTGTACATCCACAAGGAATGAGAAACAGCTGTGGCGCCACTGTTGCCCTGCGTCCTCGCACTGCTGTGGACTGTTGTCTGAAACTGTATGATTTTATAGACCTTGTAAAAGCACAGGGGATGAGAAGGAGTGGTTTTTTAGAACTGACCAAATAGATCGTTGATGTCAAACAAACAAAAGCACAACTCAAAGTTTCTGGTTTTGTTTAGTTCAGATCATGGTCCATTCCCATGGAGGTGGTGTAGTTATAGTAGTAATAGTGGTATAGGTAATAGTATGTAAACACTTTTTTGTTCATTTTCATATCCCCTTTTAGTCTGAAGCAAATGCAAGTTTATATATAAAACAAACCAAAAAATCCAAACAGAAAATCAGTCTTTTTTTTTTTTCTTTTTTTTTAACCTTCATACAAATCGTAGTCCTTTTTTGTCTCTCTTAGAGAAAGTCCAACAAGAGTTCCATTCATTGGCTGCCGCCATGAAAACGACAGATCCTACAGACTGACAGGCTCATAGAGGTCTTACAACCCAAGAGCGACACATCAGGACCCACAGAGATATGATACCTGGAACATCTGGAGGGTATCCACAGACATTTGTTATGTTGACAGCTCTGACAGTTTGCAACTGTCTAAATGCTTGCGGGCTCATCTAGTCGTGATGGCTGCTGAAATGCTCACTTGGCTGTTTAAAAGAGTCTACATCCCACTGTTTCACAGCTAGATAGCACATGATTACAGCACTCAGGTTTAGCCCTGCCTAACAGAGAAAGGGGGAGGGGCATGCGTGTGGGCTGTTTGAAGGCAGACGGCAGGGTGAGAGAAAGAAACAGAAATAAAAAGAACCTCCCGCGGGTTTTAAACCATCACAATTGTAGTTTTCATAATATTTCGTGTCAGATGCGTTGTAGTGATTGTTACCTCATCAGTCTGTCGATCCTACTTCATCATCCTCACAACAAAGCAAATTTGCAAACGTGGGTTTTTCTTCAGTGGCTAGTTTTGAGTCTGAAGGCAGTTCAGTTTGTGACATCCATTTTCTGTTAAAACTGAACTTGTAGTAAGTCTTTGACAGTCACAGGGGGAGTAATCGGACCTTCGTTGGTGCTGTGTTACCTCCTACCTATCTCACTCTGGCGTAGGAACTGGATGTTGTTGGCGCTGTCAGCTAGCTCAGGGTACTGCTCTATGGACAACACGTAGTAACCGTCGTAACCCAAAACCTTCCCGCTGCTCAGCAGCTGCCTCTTCTCTCCCTCCGTCCACAGCCGAACTCCTTCCTCCCCGTCTCTCACACGCTGCTGTTCGCGGGCCCAGGCGCTCGACAGCGCCCTCTGCCTCGCGTGTTCGAGGATCCGTGCTTTCTCTTCGTCCAAAGTCGTCCCGTAACGTACGTGGAGGGTCAGCGCGCCGTACTGCAGCTCGACGTCAGCGAAGCGTCGCGTTCTCCCGTTCATCACCGTCGTGGACTGGGACACTGTGACGTTCACGCCGTTTTCCAACGACTTCCTGCCGGAGGTGAGCCGCAGCGCGCTCAGGTCGTTCTCAGGCAGGCTGGTCTTGATGAAATAGTGCGTGTCTTGTCCCTCCACTGTGAAATGCAGGTCTTCAAGGTAAAAGGCATTGTTTAAAACTGCAGCCACTTTGATGCAGTCCTCGTTGGCAATGTTGAGAGCATTGGTCACCACGCGGCCTTGGATCACAGCAAGCATGACGCCCTTGCCAATGAGAGACTTGACAGTGGCGAACCACAGCCAGGGTTTGGCGTGGTCTGAATGCCGCCGACTGAGCTGGATCTCTGGCATGCGCTCAAAGGACAGGAAGGCCCGAGACTGACGAGTCACCTCCTGCTGGACACCTGAGATAGACTGGGGACGAGAGAAAGAAGGTAAATGTTGTTTGACTTAATGTGATGCTCGCTGACATCATTAAGATATTAAGAAAAAACATTGCAAAACCACTAAAAAACACAGCAGGATAATACAGACTAAAATGGAAAAATGTATAGCTTGGGTACTTTCTCTTCTACATTTCATATGTCTTCTATCTTAGATTTATGGATATTAAGAGTGAATTTGCAATGATATTCATAATACTGTCTCTCAACATTGATGAATTACTTATTGTTAAGTTGCTATCATGCGCAGTGGTTCCCAGCTGTTTATACTGATGCTGCAGACTGAATCAAGCGTAAGATAACTAATACACAAATCGGCAATTCATATTGCTGCCTTGTCCTAATAACATGCGTTCTGGGCCAAGGAACTTCTGGAGTAGGTACAGTAAAGATGAACAGCGGTGAAGAGTACAGTGCACTGCAAATTAAGAAACCATGCAAATATACAAAGCACAAACAAACTGGTCCTTGAACGGGTGCCCTTTTGCTACTAATCATCCTTTCTCTATTGAAATTAAGTTAAAAAAGTACTAAAAAAAAGTAATGAACATGGCTGGTCACAAGGTATTGAATAATAAATGGTTACCAGCCAGACTCATCACTTTTTAGTGCTCCCTAGAAAAAAACTTCTCTTGTGTTGTTGTGAGTACATAAATTGTCACATTGATATAGAGGTTCTCTGAATTTGTTTGTCTTCTGTCTAATTTGCATGTGTTTTTTTAAGCTGCAGTGTGCTGAGCCCCTCAGGGCCACCGTAGAAAAGCTGAATCAGTAGCTGAACATATGACTAATGACTGCTAAGAATCACGTTCACAACACTGTCATTCTGTTTAGCTCATTTTAGTTCATTTATTCTTGTAATTTCATCAAGGATCTTCTGTTGCTTTGGTTTTGTTTTTTCAATATCGGTTGGAATCTGAAAGACTTAACCACTTTCCAATGAATGGGAGGGTGTACCCAGTGTATGTAAATTGCATTTTGCCTCTGTTTCCAAATAAACAAGAGGGAATTGCAGAACAATACTGCACTGACGCACTGACAAAATGGTGTGATATTCACTGTTACACACAAGTTAGTGCCTGTACATGTGAGGGTTTGAACGATCAAACACCCATGTGGCTTGTGAACTTCGTTCTTCCAACTGCACAAATCAGCCCAGTATCTGTTCACACTTGAGCCAACACTGTCACTCAGTCCAAGTCTCTTGTTTCCATCCTCATTTTCACTGATGTTCCCTCAGCTCCTCTCTGAAGCTGCCACATCTATTCTTGTCTTCATTAGTCAGTGTTCAGACCGGCGTCTTTTATTTCTCAGAATTTCCACGCACTCTCTCAGTCTTTGTGTGGAAGTGTGACTTCCCCATAACCTGTCCACCAAACACGTGTATAAATAGCCACAAGAACTTAGTAGGAGGGAGAAAAGAGGAGGGGGCAGAGCCAGCAGCTTGAAGCAGAGAAAGGCATGAATGATTGGTTTGGCTGGATGACTCTTTATTGTCTTCTCTGCTCATTTCCTCCCTCATTATTTTCACTCCATTTCCCCTCTACATTTCCTCTTTCCCCTCCATTTCCTGATTGTATTTTTCCAATGAATGTCAGGTTGTGTCTTGATTTCCTCGCCTTCCCGCTTCTCGCTGTTGATTTCTCACAACACCTGCTAATTTCCTACTCAGTTTTCACCTTGTAGTTTCCAGCTTGTTTTTCTGAATGTCTGATGTCCATGAATTTCTTCATCATTTCATACGTTTTTCTTCTTTACTGTACTTTTTATTTTGCTCACAAGGACGGATTTTTTTTTTTTTTGGCTTTTTCTCTTCTAAATGGTAATTGTTGTATATGTCAGTGTGTATTTATGCATGACTGTATTCTAAGTATCACAGGAACCCAACAACAAATCATCTTTTAGCTATTACTGATAAATTAATTATTCAACTCTAATATCAGAGTACTTAAGATACATACAGGCAGGTCATCCCACAGCTGGCTCTTCTTCATCTCCAGTGATGGCTGCGTCAGGTCAAATTTCGGAATGGGGAATCCTGGGATTGCGTTGTGGAGATGGAAGCCAAATGTGACCAACCAAATATTGACATCTACACAAACAGAGAACAGTGGGAAGAGACAGAGAAGTGAGCTCAAGCATATTTAACAGAGACACCAGATAAACAAATTGTAATAACTACTGTGTCTTTGTGTATTTCTTGTAACAATCCTACACAAGTGTTCCTTTGATAAATACCTCACCTAGTTGCAGCTTATTTCTTTCAATTACTACAATCTACAATCTCTCTGACCCAAATGCCGGGTCATTTCAAGTCTCTATTATAGGTTTATGTTCCACCTGGCAGATGGAAAATAAAATACCTTGGCGCTTGTTGTGCCTCTCTCACCCTGCTGTTCACTTCAACTCAATTCAGCTTTCAGTGTTGGGCATAGAAGCAAAAGCAATAAACTGTGCTGGACAAAAGCAGACCCTGGTATAGTTAATTTTCATTATAAAAGCATGTGGGGATTCATAAAACCTCCCACTTCATCCTTCAGACTGATGTCATAAACATCTAGTTTCAGGTTCTATTCACGAAGAGTAATACAACACTGCAGTAAAAATTACACCACTCACACTCCTCCCTCAACTATACTGGAAACATTAAAAACTTCTACTTTGGTTTCTTCTCTCTCTTCTTGTTACCTGTGACATATTCTTTGACCTGGTGGATCTTGCTGATTGGGTTGTTGCCTCGGAACATGTAGAGGTTGAAGGGCTGGGGATCTTTACCCACGCGTGTCCACATGCTGATGTCAGGAGTGGTCCACCTTCATAACAAACACACTCTGGTCAGACATTAATGAAGCAGGAACAGCATGGGTACATAGAATCACATCATGTCTGGACTGAAAATGAGCGACTGGATGACAGATTTCCTACCTCCCAGCAGGGATATCATAGTCTCTGTCTCCGAAATGCAGCAGTCTTGTCAGAGGATCATACAGTCCGCCGTGAAAACCGATTACCAGCACAAAGTCTGGGTTGGAATCAAAGTAAACCTCGCCATATGCCGTGTACTGCACCTACACAAACACAAACAGAAATGTATGATCTCATATGGACACACAAAACTGTTTTGCTGAATCAAATTAAACACAATGCAATTCCTTTGCTCACAAACCTGTTTAAGCAACAATCCATTGTTGCTGAAGACAGCCAGCGGTGTCCCAGTGTTATCACACGCAATATAAAACTCCTCTCCACTGCTGATCTCCATTGCAAACACATGGCCCTGTGCAACAATAAACATAATGAGTATAATAATAATTATGATGTGGAATTGTATTCTTCAACTCCACAAGTAATAACAGGAAGACTATAAATAATGATGTCACTTCTATCACTGTGGGTCTTGCTGGAGCTGATTCACTAACAATCCTCATCACAATCAAATGAGTTAATCTGTCACTCTGCTACCGGTTCCTTAACCTGATTTTGTAACAGTATTTTGTGGAACTGCTACAGTGAACCCCATCCTCCTCTCTGATTGGGAGGCTGTGCATTAATCACGTTTGTCCTGTGATTAGTGGAGAGGAACCTCCTCCACACAGGCTATGATCATAAATCAGATGTGAGTGAAGAATCAAAAGTGACTCATGAACGCCTGTGTCGGGAGAAAGCAGGATTCCTTGAAATTCAGAGTTTTTTATATCTTGCTGGATGTGTTTGGGGAAAAAAAATCACATAATTTTACTTGCTTTACTTGTATAATTTAACCAAATACAGGGTGTTAGCTGTGACATCATCATTTCAAAGGACTTTTCCAATACAGGTACAGTACCTGTAGATCGTAGTAAAAGGATGTGATCTCTGAGCTGGAGTGGTTATAGACGTGGGTGATCCTGGTGGGGTAGTTCAGGTCAGCATAGAAAAACTGCAGGTGTTGGCCCAGACTGTTTCTAGATGCCACGCGTCGACCCAGACCGTCGTAACGGTACTGGATGGTCCAGCTTGCTGCTTTACTGTAGACACGAACTAGAAGACCTGAATTACACATAATAAAGAGGAAATAAATGATGTAAAAAGTTAAAGTTAGAAAATATTCATATGCTGTAATATTAAACCTCAGCATTTGGTGGTATTAAAAGGCCATGTGTAGTTAAATGATGTTAAATTAAGGTTAAGGCTCTGCCTCATTACAGTTTTCATTTTTCATGATTCATTTCACTGGAATCGACCCGATCACGGCCCATGTTGTCAAACTTTGACACATGTTAATTCTGTTGACCATCTTGACAGTGGAGAGAATAGAGATAGATAGAGATGTTATAGCTTGTTAGCACCCAGTCTTTAACCCTCACTCACTGGCATCTGCTACTCACTGCTCCTCTTAAGAGCAATGATGTTTGAAGAGTCTTAAGAAAGAAGTCAATGGTACAAATTCATCACTGTCACCACTGTTATCTAGAGTACTGTAATAAGTAATGGTTAGCAAGCTAGTTACCTTGGAAAGCGATTGTGTTCATGACTGTGACTGAGCTGGAAGTAATTAACCCACTACAGCTCCAAAGCTCTAAGATAAGGTATGGAAATGACCTTTGCAGGCTCACCTTTAGAGTTGTATTCAAATATCTCAGCTCCTCTCTGTCTGAGGAAGCCGTCTTCATCCAGCCTGTACTGAACATCTCCAAGACGAGTGATTCTGTCCCTCAGGTCGTAGCGGAGAGGAGTTAACCGCCCACTGTTCCCCGGGTTCAGCAGATGCAGGTTCCCATTTAGATCGTAGTTATACCTGGAAGACCAGAAAATTATATTAAATATATTATTATTATATCAGCATTTGGCATCAGCAAACAATGATGGTGTGTTTTTCAGTGTTAACATGAAAATCCTACCTCCACACCATCTTCTCATTGAGCGAGACCGTCTGCAGCTGTCCATCAACGTCATACTCGTAACCGTATTTGGTTGTGTTGGCGAACGGTCCAATCTTGATTTCACGCTTGGTGACTCGGCCCATGTTGTCATACTGAATGGTGATCCAGTACATCAGAGACCTGAAGATCTCATACTGGATCTCCTTGATGCGACCATGCTGGTCAAAGTGTTTGGTGTAGGTCATCACAGCTGTGGAGATGATCTGAAACAGAGCGAGTTTAGAAAATTAATGCTATGCTTCCACCATTGGAGGGAGGAAACCTCAACAGACAGACAGAATGAAGACAACACAGGACTAAACCAGACACCACATCAACACTGAACAAATGTCAATCAGGGAGTTCTCTCATCTCACTTTGTTGATGCAAAAACAGTGATGACCAGCTGTATTTGAGGAATTCAGTTGAAGAGCTCGAGGCCTGTGTTTATCAGGCATAGAGATAACTTCTGTTGTGATTTGCTGCTATATAAATAAGAACTGACTTGACATCTGTTCATCCCTCCTGAGAATTAAACTGAGTTAAACTTTGCCTAAAAACTGTTATTTGACAAGCTTTCATCTGTCACTCTCCGTGAGGAATAGGAGTTTGCACATAAGGCTGTCAAATGCATTATTCTGTCAGGCCAATGTGAGATGTGTGATATGATGTTCGAGCCTCAATTAGTAACTTTCATTGCCAAGGACAGTTCCTACTATGATTAACACTGAATTCAGGCAATTAAGATTTCCCATCTTACCTGATTGATATCATAATAGATGACTCCAAACTTCCCAAACTGCTCCACCTTCCCGGATATGTCATCAAACTGATAGAGGTCGATTGGCAGTGGCGTCTCATTGATTACAGCCTGCATGCTGGTAACCCTGAAACTGTTGTCATAGGTGTAGTCAAAGCGTGCGTTCACCATCCCATCCTCGCTGAAGCGGAATATTTGCCGGTCGACCAGCGGGCCGATCTGGCGGTACCGGATGGAGCAGATGAAGCCTTCGCTCTGAAGGTTGACGGTTTTCAGCACACCAGCAGTCTCATCATATGTGAAACTGACCCGGGTTGAGTCATACAGGATCTCTGCCAGCTTGTTCTGATGTGACATAATAAAACAGTGGCATATGTGTTACAATAATGGACCTTGTAGAATATCGCATCCTGGTCACCCAGATTCAGCTACAGCATTATTCTGCGCTGCAGCTTCTTCTTATGCATATCATGCCTGACTACCCCTGGGTCCATATAAGTGTTTCTTCAAGCTTCCCCATCTGCAGGCTGTATTGATCTCCCTCTACTTTGGCATTCGATTACTCCAAACAAAGTCTTGATGTATCTGTTCCACCTGTTCTTTATATATCTAATTATCCTCTTTAGGATCCTTGTCTTGGGGAAGAATAAATCTTGTTTTTATTTACATGTATGGCATGTAACCATTTGTGTTTAGGTTGGGTGAACTACAGTACAGTTGAATACTGAATCAAACGTCTTAATTTTACTCAAAATATTCAATTTGAATTTAAATTTCACTGTAAAGACAAAGATATGATGATACTACTAGCACTGTATCTATTAGTCCTAAACTGCGATTACAAACACTACTGCAGCAACTACTTGAAAATAAACAAAATGCATACAGACAACTGTTAATCATGCTCTGTTCCATTTATAATTAATTTATGTACACCTATTCTTTAATTCATTGTGAAAAAACATCAATCAAATACCTGTCTGCGATATTTGTACAATATCTGTCGACCAGTGCCAAGATGGGCAACTCTGAGGAGCTAGAGAGACATAGACAGAGAGAGAGAGAGGAAGTTTACTTTAATACCATTAAAATCATCCAACAACACAAAAACAAAAATACAAAAGGTTCATCATGGCTGTCCATCATGAAGACTTGAGAGGCTGAGTAAAAAACTACCTTACACAATATATGATGAAGAATTCCATCAAGTGATGAGTCGCACACACAAACACACACACACTGACCTGTCCATCTTCAGAGTAGTCTACAGTGACCGAAGCGTTACTCTCTGGGGGGGTGTAGATATTCCTGTAGTATCCAATGGATCTAATGGTCTGCATGGTATGTCGAGCAACGCTGGGCATAGTGACTGCTGACAGGTGGTCTCCTGAGTCGTAGTCAAAGATGTATTGATGCTGGCTGTGTAGCAGCAACACCATGGACTGTGAAGAGAGAGAGAGAGGGGGACGAAGACAGAAAAATATGTGAAATGCCATCAGACCCCCAAAAAACGAAAAGAAAAAAAGATGGGATTGGTACAGTTTACACAAACTAAAACTGGCATTTATGTAGTGAAGATTATGCTGCATGTGATGACACCGTGGATTGTGCTAAATCCACATCAGCCAGACTATAAATGGACAAACGAATGCACTAAGCACAGCTGGCAGTACATCGTTTAATTAACTTTCAATAGATGAATATGATATTAGATCTGGTCCTCATGCAAAATCTAGCTCATGTGGCAGCTAAGTGGTATTTTATTTGCAGCCCTTTGTTAGCTCATCTAATAGTAGCTATTTAGTCACTGAGGCATGTGTGTGTGTTTGACACAAGACCCCTGTGCAGTGTCTGGTTACCAGTACAGGAAAGAATCACTTTAGAAGATTTAAATGCTTGTTTTAATTTATGTCATTTGTTCACTGGGACTTTGAACCCCTGTCTGGCAAAGGTTAAAAGGTAAGCTGAAATGGAGCATCGCATTGGACCACAGAAGACAAACAGTCCATTCATGGTTTCATGTGTTTTTTTTTACAAGTGACAACCTCCATGGCTGTCAAATGAAGAAAACGCCAAAACTGCAGTACCTCGCATGGCCACTAGAGTCTGGCTCCAAAAGTGAACAAAGCATCTTTGTCAGGAGCAAAATGCTTTCAACACATCACGTTGTCCTGGGAGCATGTCTTGCCTCGGGCAGACAGTAAAGATCACCTGACCTTCAACTTAACAGGTCAGAGAAGTGCTCCTTCACATTTTTTTCCTTCGCTTCATAACACTGATGGGATTTGATGTGTTCTTGTGCGTTAATGTATTTTTTTCTCTTCTGTTCACCGCCATACTGGGTTCTTTAAATCTTGCAATGCCATCACAGATGAAGTCTGCTCTCTGACAAAGAGGCTTACAATGAGCTTTTAGCAAAGAGAAGGTGGTGAAAAGTGGAGAAAGTAGGTGAATGAACGACAAGCATAAGTGAAGGTGAGAATGACACATGGAGTACCACAATATGGTTCATTTATTTACTAGAGGGAGATAGTCTGTTTTTCCTGTTTGTCTCATCTTCAACTCCCTTGCAATGTTTCTCGTTTTGTGCCTTCCCATCTTCAATCTTTCTCTTTCACATGTCTTCCTTTGTCACTTTTTCCCATTTTATATATCAACTTTTAACTTTTTTAGTAACTTAGACAAAAATAAGCAAGAAAAAAAACTTTTGGGGGAAAGATTCTTCCTTATTATTGCGTTGGTCTTGGATTTTTTAGAGAAAAAAAAAACATTGCCACAGAAAAATGAGTATGATACATGAAAACCCTAATAGATTCATATATATTTTATACAGACTTGTTGTATTTTGCATGTTAGGGCCTCATTTACACTGCCATCCTCACAGGGATATGACATGATCTCAGTAATAGTGTTTTTTAATTATAGTGTTTTTTTTTCTCTCTTTTTAATGTATGCCTTGCCAATATGTTTTTAATCAACAAACAGCGATTTTAGGTGGTGAATGTTTTTTATTATTTTTGGGTGAGATCTCTTGAGAAGCCCTTGGAGGTTTTCAAATCTCAGTCCCTTCTTATTCCAATAAAATATCGATATTTTTTAAATTAAAAAGCTCTTGTTATTTCTTGCTCTCTCCTCATGTCTTATTACTCCTGTTGCCATCAGTTTTTTTTTTAATCTCTCTTCACCGACAATCACTGTTATTTCTTGTGTCAGTCTCGCTCCCTCTCTCTGTCTAACACGTTTTAACTAAGCTACCATCATCCCCAGGGTCTTGTTTCCACAGTCAGACCTCTGTTGGTGCACTCTCTTAAATACCCTTCCCCATCACTCTTCTTCCATCTCTCTCTATAATTCTGGCTGCTCTTTAAGTGATGTGCTCTGCCTCTCTGCTCCTCTGTCCCCTCCCTTGCACTCCTTAAGAAACAGCAGGTTCTCAGTGGGTTGTTTTTAGAAGTCACTCATTTTTAAGTGTCGCTCTCTCACTCTTCTTTCAGTCACCTCTCCGTACCTCACATCTCTTCTCTTTTTAAGAGACAATGGAAGCTGTCTCTTTCAGTACATTACTTTTTCCCCCCTCTTCAATCTTCCTATCTTTTTAATAAGACACGGAGTCAGTCATCCATTTTAAACTCATCTATTTTCAACACTGAAGCATGTCTGTCTCTCTTACCCC
Source organism: Selene dorsalis (assembly GCA_900303245.1). Lineage (NCBI taxonomy): Eukaryota > Metazoa > Chordata > Actinopteri > Carangiformes > Carangidae > Selene > Selene dorsalis. The sequence continues at coordinate 27,025 of OMNW01035757.1, forward strand.
GTCCACAATTGCCAGGTCTAAGTTAACAGATTCTTCTTTGCTTTTCTGCATTGTCATTACCATTTAATGTCAGTGTAAAACTGCTGATTTCAAATCATACTGAGAGCTTATTGATTCAACCTTTAATCAGTGCTCACCACCTGTATGTCCCATCGCACTGAAGCGTGGTAAGAAGAGTCCCTGCCAAATTAGCATCCAAACTACAGGACCAGACCACCTGCAGCTTAAAGCCTGATGTCTCCACTGCCGTCTGAGTGCTCCAGTGAGGGAAGAGAAACACACATTTCAGCACTGAAGATGGGAGGTATTCCTTTTAATGCTGTTTCTTTTAACTGTTCTGCATCTCCATTCCCACGCTCATTTCTCCTTGAGTGACTCGGGAGCTGCTTTATTCTTTTGTTGGTATCTGCTACTAGCTCTTTCTCCTCCTCGCCTCTTCTATCTAGAGGATGTACGGTTTCTGTGGCTCCATGTTTTCAGCACCAACTTTGTGACAGTTCATTTTAGATGGACCACAAGGCCTGAATATGCGTGTGTGTACTGTGAAACATAGGTAGACCTATGCAAGTCATGCATCTTTTTCTCAACTTCTCGATCATAACACCTTCTTCAGGGAGACAGTGTGTGTGTGTGAGTGTGTGAGTAACACGGGTTGAGGATGAACACGTGTGCTTACATAGGCAGCACTGCTTCATTTGCCCTGTCCTTGAGGAAATATATACAATGTACAAAGGTGATATTTAGAGTGATGATGCAGTGAGGACAGACACACACACACACACACACACACACACACACACACACACACACACACACACCTGCTGTTCATTAAAAGTGCACTGTACCTTATCCAGGTAAGTGTAGCTCCATGTCTTTCCATCAGCAAAGACTCTGGAGGTTATCCTTCCCTGGCTGTCGTACTCCCACTTCTCTGTGGTTGGACCCCTCTGGAGGCCCGTCACCTGCCCCGTGCTGGACACACACAGAAAACAATTACAGTTCCATCAACACCACTGGGGGTCAGTGGATTAGTGCAGCAGCCCTGTGGTTTGTCTCAGAGGCTGACTTTCACTCACATGTTCGTTTTTAGAGAGTCACGAAATACTTAAAATGAATAAACTTTTTAAAAATTCATGATGCACTGGACTGTATAAGTCTGTACAGGTCTACCTAATACAGTTAGTGTATCTCCAGTTTCCCAAATGTCAACGTTTCTATGGCAAAAGGAGTAACTGTGCTTATATCACTGAGCACAGAATTCAACCAGCACCGCTCAGATTTCGCTGTTCTTCAAAAGAATGTGGATTTTCTATTTTGATGTGGGAGGAATTCAGAGTGACCTTATTGAAATGCAACGTGATGTTTCTCTTCCTGTCCCCATCAGCAGCTCACGCAAGGATTTTCAATTTACTCCACAGGAAACCACAGTGTCTACTTTAAGGCAAATGTGCACAGTGCCATCGTCCAATTTACATATCATAGACGTGTTCATTCAATCATATGTTCATTATTGGTGAGCTCACTAAGTGCTGGTGGTGTACTGGTTGGGATAATACAGATATTTTGAATATACTGATCCCCCTTATGTATGTAATTAGAGGAGTCCTGTAGGACATCACCTTTAAATAAACTCTATGTCCTCAGTAATAAACAAGAGATTAAATTTACACTTTTATAACAATGTGTATATTATAAAATTTAGAAAGTAGAATTTAAGTTGTACTGAATTGCATTAAATGTTACAGTCATACTTAATAAAGTGTAACTGCCACTGAGCAGGCACACACAGAGGTCTGACATGACTGACTGTCACCTCCACTACCCGACTTACACCTGAGCTGATGGTAATTCTCCCATTAATGCCCAGCACCACTGCTGTAATTAGAAGTGATATTCGCTGCTGAGTCAAATTTAATAGAGATAAGACTCATCTGAATATATTTTCAAGTGCTCAGCAAAAATTGCTTCAAACTAAGATATCCGAAGTCTTTTGTCCTCTAGATGAAAAAATCATGGCAAGCCTTTTGTTTAGCCCACATAGTTCTTTTGCAACGTTGGAATAAATGGTACAACTAGCCTGGGTTTGTTTCACAAAGTATTATGTTAGCCACCTTCCACCATACAATCCACTGGAAGCGAGAGAAGACTCTTTTTCTTTAAGAACTTGTTGTCATTCTTTTCTCTTGTGTCCCAATACACTGTGGCCTCAAGTCTTGAAGTTATATGTTACAGCTTTTTTCAGTTGAGTAAAGAAAATGCAGGAAAATACACTGGTTCATTTTACAGAGCTTACCTGGAGTATGTCAGGTTAACTGACAGTAGCTTGCTGCTGGGAACCCAAAGTGTGGGATGGCCTTGGGTGTCATAGATGATCTTCAGCAGGAACTTCCTGTGGTCGTCATATATTTTCTCTGTTCGCAGCGTACGATCATAATCTACAGACAGCAGGTTCCTACCATTCACCTGGACACAAACAAAGAATTAATGAATGAACAAACTCTACCGATCGTGTTAGTCTTCAATCAGCTGCTCAGTAGCTGAAAGCTATTGTATCACCTGTATATATGCTTAATTCTTGCTGTGATCTCTTCAGTGTTTGAACATGACTAAAAACTAGTTGGGGGTATTTGATATGGGGTTGTGTGTGATAATCATTTATAGTCAGGGAATCATCTGCAGCAGATTCAGATCTATGTGGCAGCACAGAGATCTGAATCTATTGTAGATGATTTATGAGAGGCAGCAGGAAACTCAGTGCAGAAACAGAAGAAAAACATAAAAAGACGCCCACCGAAGCCATCCACTATCTGTTTAAACAGAGTCATTCCTTTTTCTGATACAGTCAGCCGACAGTGTGAGCTGTACGTGCACTTGTGGTTGAAAAATGTAGCACTGTGATGTAAGTGCTATTTTGATGGGTGTTCCAACCCAACCATCCCTTTTAAGTCCGCTAAAGGTCACTACATGCTGCAGTGCTGACTACACCTCACAGTACAAAAGCATTAGATAAATTAGACAACATCAGAAGCTAAACTGCACACTTTGTTTTTTAGGTGGTATTAGAGGAAAGGTCATCCTCTAGGGAGCATGAATTCAAAACAGTTTAGTACAGGGGCGGAAGTTAAGCAAATTTCATGGCTACCTGCACAGATGAACCTAAAAACCGATTCTTTCCTGTTTTTCCTGTTCATTTCTAACAGCAACAAAAAAACTCCAAAACCAATAGGTATATTCCACAGTGAAAGACTATTGACCTCACAAGACAAACGACAACCACCAAAAAAGACCAGGTGGTAAGTTCTTATTGGCTGATTAACTTCTACATACATCTCAGCCAATTAATTAACATACACATTTGGTCCAAGACTCATAAAACACTAAAGTATCATAGAGCCAGCTCACCCCTCTTCATTGCTTTCTAAATGATACGCTGTTTGCTCAAATTCCAATTTATGAAGACAGATAGCTTGCGTAAATTAGAGCCAGGTCTGCTAAACTCACCTTATGGATCCTTGAGGCAAGGAGGAATACTACGAATTAGCTAATCAGTCATTCTACAGACATGTTTCATTAAAGAGAGAGTCTTGTTGGAAAATCTTCAAAAGTCATTTTTCTCATCTTTTTTATGTGGCCACTCATTCGTTTGTAAATTAGCACCAGTTGAATGCAGTGAATTGAGTAAATGGGGCAGAAAAGGAGGGAATTGGGATGGTGGCCAGCTGCAGCTTGCAGCCAGCTGGATAAAAAACAAGACCATGAGGACAAGATTAAGACATGCAGAGTGTGAGGTGTCTGTATCGAAGGAAACAAATCACTTTGGAGACTGGCATGGCCTGCCTTAGTCATGTGGGTCCAACCAAACTGTGACTTTTATTATAGTATGACATCATTGAGGACTCAATGATTCTCCTCATGGATTTGTTCAATCTGGACCCAATATATTCGACTTCCTAGTATAGAGGGGCACTAACCAAAAATGAGTGTATTTACAGCTACAGGTGTGGTCATCTGCGCAGTCTCAAGCCAATTTCACACATTCTTCAGGTAACCTTAACTTTAGTTTATGATTGTTGACTTAATATGCTGGCATCACAACTGGGCACTTCACATCTGTCAAGAGTTAGGTTGGAACTGGAATTTCCTAATTCAGTTGGAGACAGATTGATTACTTTGATCTGGTACCTATCAGTCAGTTTTGTATGATGCATTTACAACAATTTAACATCTTAGGATAAATATCTTAAGTGTACCAAGACCTGGGCATCCAAGCTGATTGAGCTGACTGAGCACGTGTGATCTGTTATATCTATCATCTGCACATTATGGACACAAATGATGGCCAACGTTGCACGGGATGAGCAAATAAATCTATAATATCCCATCACCAACTGTCCATTATGATCATTTTATCAACTTATATGTCAGTGTTTAAATTCTGTCCTTTTATAAATTCATCCAACAAGCTTCTTAACCATTCAGTTTATCTGGCATCCTGTACCTGTGCATCCACTCACAAGTTAGGACTGAAGGAGGTGCTAGATTTGCCTTACAAGACTTATAGGGAAGCACAACAGACCCCAAACACCCAGACACAATTCACACCTAGGGCCTCACAGATACAAGTAATAGAGATGCTAAGAGCCTTTACCAATGGGGCTTAACAGGTGTTCCCCTTTCTCCATCTCCTGCCAAATCCACTGATGTGCCCTGCTGCCTTAGGGTTGCAGCTGTTGTTCATGTCACCTGGTATTTCTCTTCATAACTGCTAAATTCCCAGGTATTACTTGCCTATGGTGATGGCCTGCCCCCTAACGACCTTCAACCAACAAAGCACCTTTTCATCAGAACCTGCCCTGAGTCTGAGTGTTGCTTTTACACCTACACAAGTTTGTAAAAATTGCTGCAACTTGTTTTGACACAGGGGAAACAGTCAGCTTAGTCTAATGTTCACTGTTCTTCAGGACACTGAGCCCAAACACGGTGTACAGTTGTGGCTTCTGAATGATTATAATAATTTGATGATAGGATGTCCCTCATAGTTGTCTTGTGATATTAACACGTTGTGGGCTATATGGAGGAGGAAATTCATTGGTTTAGTTTGTGTTGCTGCTCTTGTCTCTTGTCTCTGGAGGTCTGACCTGCCTTTGGTCCTCAGCAATCATTACAGTGAAGTGCCAGGCTGCCCTCTAGTGATTAAAGAGGAGAAAAAACAGGTTGTCCTGCTAAATGCATGTGAATTATAAGCAGCACAACAAAGATACTGGTTTCAATTATAAAAACGATGTTAAGTGAGCTGTAGTGCAGTGGTTAGCACTGTCACGTCACCCCAACATGCTTCTGGGTTTGAAGGCTTTGTCCAGGTTATCCAGCTTACTCCAAGACCCCAAATCGTTTTCCCCAATTAAAATTAACAGGAGACTCTAAATTTTGTGTGAGTGAATTTGAGTGAATTTTGTGTCTTCACTTTGACCTTTGACTGCCAAAATCAAATAAGTTCATCCATGAG
>OMNW01035757.1:32550-47261 GCA_900303245.1 Selene dorsalis
AAATAAATTCATCCATGAGTCCAAATTACTGTTTATGCCAAATTTGAACTTTACCCAATGTTACGAGATATTGTGTTCACAAAATTGACACAGACAGATGAAGATCCCCTCTAGCCCCGGCTGATATCAGCATTGAGGCATAAAAATTGAGGCACTACTAGTTTGAAACACTGTTTTTACATATTTTGCAAATTTGCCAAAAATAAATAAATAATTAAATCATCTACGCAGAATTGGCCTGTACCAGAGTACTACTATTACTACTAATGATGCATGACAGGGTTCTAGTGCTATTGATGCAAGACTCATATAATATTTACACCAATACACATATTATTATTGGTGTATTTAACATCATTATTAGATTATTATTATTATCACCACGATTATTTCAGTTCCCACAATGTGTTAGCGAAAACAAATTCTCATACACATAAATCACAACTGGTCACTGACCTATACAATCTACATATTGCATTCATGCCCAACCATTTACGAAAACACATCTACCTACAGGTCATCATTGCTTGTTCACAATACAGCACTCCTAATTACCACTAGTGGTCCACACATGCTGTTACATTCATTATAGTTTATTGGACCATGCTAAGAATGGCACCACTGTGTGGATCGGTGAACTCCCCAGTGGCCACATGACTGCACAGTTTTCCTCCAATTAGGCTGGGCTAGTTAGAGACCCCTCCATGCAATATTCAAATCGACGAATGGTCCGTCCTTCTCTCCTAATAGCATGCGAGAGCAACACACAACACAACACAACACAACACACAGGAACAGAAACCCCTCTGTGACCCACAATCCACCACACAGAAAGGGGGCGAAATGATTGGTCGGTGTGGTTGGTGTGGATCAACACTGGATAACCAAAGAGTTTAACCTGACAACTATGATGTATAGTAGGTGTTTATGTTTCTGAATTAATGTGCCATATTAAACAGGAGGTAGAGAGGACAACAGCTGAGGCCCAGCTAAATGGCTTGGAGCTCATCTTGGCACTCGGGTTATTTGTCGAACCAAATAGCTTCTCAATGAGAAGCACACAAATACACATAAATCAGTGTCATATTTGAAGTTTTACCATCAGTTCTAAGGTAAATATATAGGCAATTATACTCCTGCCCATCCACTGGACCACATGGAGAGAGCCAAATCCAGTGTACAATTAAAGATGCGCATGTCAATCAAGTCCTTTTTCTTCCATCACTGAAAAACACAACACTAGTGTTCTTAGACGACTAGTTGGTCATGAGATGTTTTGCTGCTTCCTGCTCATGGAGAGTTTCAGCTGGAGAGCACTCACCCTGAGTTTCCTCCCAAAGACGATGACTTTTCCTCGAGTCTGTTCTTTCCTAAACCTCCACTCCACCAGGTTTTGGCCGTTCTCTCCCGGCAGTGTCATGTTGCGTCGGGCTATAGTTGGGTTAGCAGCACCTGGAGATGGAAATTAAACTATTTTATCACAGAAACAGCAAAATACTATTTGTTTTTCATAACCATGGCATCTGCTATGTGTGAAGGTGTGAGAGAGGAACCTGCTGATGAACCTAGTTTCAGTGTTGGGCATCAATGCAGTGACAAGTGACCTGAGCAAATCCATTTGCTGCTAATGAACGGGAGAGTCATTAACCCTTGTTAAAGTCAACAACGGTAAGCTGTCTGCCAAGCACCAAAAATCGTCATCAGAAGAAATGTGTTTTATGGGGGCAACTGAGGATTTACACCCAGCATGTGAACTGAAATCTCTGCACATCCTTCAGTTAGAAAATGCTGGAGTCTGTGCCAGCCTGTCATCAATTTTACGGTTTTGAACTGCTGCAGAATATGGGTCGTACAGTGTGGATACAATTTCCATTGAATAACATACCTTGACTTTACCTCTTTCCTCACTTTCTGCATAATACAAAATATATATATAGAACCGAATTCCATCTGTTTTGAGTTGTCCTGATTCATGACACAGCGTTTAAGTGGTAAGACAGATACCGACACTAATTTGTGATTCTATAGCACCACACAGAAATTTATCTGGTTCGGAAAGTGATAATGATTCGGGGCCTGAGGATGGGTGAGTAGGAGAGTCCACTGGAAAAGAACAGCTCAGAGCAGCTCATTAAAAAAAATTCTATCTTGTGAACTCTAAATGTAAACTAGTTCATTTTAATCCATGTGAAATGAACTTTGACCGAGCTCTTGTGACGTGTGAATTTACACAACTCTGCTGTTTAATGGACAGTTCAGTTTATAAAGTTAGCTTTAGCTTTTGTATTTTTCACATTGTTTCTAACTTTAATGTAAAACAATGGACCCCTCACACTCTGCATGCAGAAAAAAACACCCTTTTTCCATTGGATGAAATTAAATCATGCTGGTACTGTAACATTACTGAGCTCTTTTCTTTATCAAGTTGAAGTCAGTGACTGTATATAAAGATGGACGACGGGTCTCCACTTCCCTGTACTGTACAAAAATGAAGCTAAAATGTTCCTGATACGAGAGCTGCCATGCCGCACTGGTGATTTCATTTAAATCCACAGTCTTCACAGTAATGATGAAGGGGTGGAGCTGCAGAATCAAGGTCCCACTGATACATAAACATTCAAGTCAGCATTCATGCTCAGCGGCTGCTCCAGTAACCCAGCTAAAGAATCACTGCTTGCCTGAACTGCACTGTGGTACCATTGTCATTGCTCAACACTTGTGGTAGACAGGGTCCATTAATCATTTTCTATTAAATCACTGATGTATTACAATAATATATTACAATATAATAATTTCTTTTGGCAGGTTATAAAAATTCACACCATGATTTACTACTATGGTTGTCAACTTCAACATCCTATATCCTGCTATTCGTGCAAAACAAAAGCTCTTGGTAATATATGGAATACTGAACATTATGATCCACAAGCATTCATCATGTAAACTCCACACCCAATACTTTATACATTATATATCTATACATATTGTAAATTACGAGATTAAGAGTCATTAAACACTACAGATTCTTTTAAATTTCACCTAAAAAAAATCAGATTCGTCTAGTTTTGTTTAGTGGAAATTTGTCTTTGGTTTCCCCACATAAAATTACAGTGCACACAGACAACCCATACAAATGGACAAGAAATAACAACAAACAAGTAGCAGCAGCAACAGGAAGAAAAAAAAGTCCTTATTCCTATTCAACAAAAACAAAATTGCATACCTGCCAGTATGTGTGGCTCTGTCTGATAGTGCGTATCCATCCCATTGGCATAGATGACTCTCAGTGAATGGTCATTACCCACCTGGTAGCTGTTACGAAGCTGGTCTGTATGAGAGAAAGAGAAAATATCATCAACGAACCAGAGCAACACTTCTCATTGATTTTGTTTTCAGACTCTGAGGCATTTAATCAAAAACACTGAAACAACCTGATCCAGACTGAGGGTAAAGGACAGAAATAGACAAAAAGAAGAAGAGAAAAAGATAGGGCAAGCCATAGACTGATATGAAGTGATTAATATAAGGAGAGAAAACAGTACAATTAATTTCCATAGGCATTGTTTGAACCTGTTAATGGAGCAAAGCACACATATTAATATCCCCCGGCTCTTTTAATTAAATTCCTCTTGACCTCTCGCAGGACTAATGGCTGGCGCCTGGCGGGGTTCACGAGTGTGTGTGTGTGTGTGTGTGTGTAAGGGAGAGAAAGTTGTTCTAAGTTATAGACATTTCACCTCCTTCTCAACATACCATCAGGTAAATGAGTAATTTTTGACAGGTAATCAAAACATTTCAGGACCTAACTTTTCTGTTGATATTATCACCATAACTTTGAAATAAATAACACATCAATCAGTAAACACTGATATTGTGAAGGTTGAATGCTGTGTGTCCATCGGTTTCATAAAACTGGCGTCACCTATTGTTAACAGTAGTGTTATTTTTTGATGGTGGTTATATGCTATGGTTTACAGCAGCCTATTAGAAACAGAGCATGATAATGCTATAACATTAACTTTTACTGTTTACCATATAGCATTACTGTTGTTATCAAAAACATAAAAGTGACAAATGTAGAAGTACATTAGCTACATTAGCTCACCACTTCTGAGATACACCTAATGTGATTTCACATAGACCAATTACACACAGTCATATTGAGTAATGATAGATAATAGTGAGGAGGCAAGACAATAAATAATGTACTTGATTGATGGAGAGGAATGCTGCACTTGTCATGGCTTTGAATAACTTATTAGATGCCAATCAATAGAGCTTTGCTGTGAGGGAGAATCTACTCACACGAAACAAATCACTGCCACACACTCCAGGCCTCACTTCAACTGGCTCATTAGTTCAGATTTAACAAGGTCGTCAATGCTAAATTATAGCTTTCCCTGTCTAAATGTCTGACATGAAGGATGATGAGGATGGTAATTTTTTTTTCTCATCGTTTGCATTTTTTAAAAAAAATCTGTAATTATCAGAGCGGACGCATTGACAGATCAATCCAAGACTCACTTCCTCATCTCACATCAATTCTCCAGGGGTCTGAAGCAAGAAAGCTGACAGTGCAGTTGTGTTGTTTTTTTCCCACTATCAAAAAGTGTCTGTGTGATTTACTCTGACACGATCTGCAGAAAAACAGATCAAGTGAAAGAACATGGCTTTTATTGTGACGCACTCACGGGGTGTTTCAAGTGGCAGCTTCTATGCATTTTCACATTTTCACATTTGAATATTTAAAAGGAAAAAACAAAACATACATATTAAGTGCCGCAGCTAGTGGACAATTTTGCTCGAACAGCTGCTTCTTGAGCTTTATTTATCTTGATTTCAGAGCAACTGCAAAATCTTTTCTTATGTGGCCATAGTTTGGATGAATTCTTGTGGACAAAAAATAAGCAATTCCGTACATGTGTGAGGTGATGGTTACTGTCAGTAGCTTAATATGTTATAAGTTGGTCTACATTTCAGTTGTGTGCCTTAAAATGTTAAAATGCAGTTTCTCCTTATATCAAACCTGTATCCATACCTGATTCTACATCACACCCCCACACACACATGCAGGCACACACTTGACAGAGAAAAGCAGGAGCAACAGAAAAACAGTGTTATTGCAGTTTCTCCACGAATCAAACCTCAAATCAATGAAAAAAAAAAAGATAAGTGAGGTTTGAGTCAGTGTGATCACACACCTGTGAGGCTGATTAGCACTGAGAAACAACAAAACATTTCCTAACAGACATCCCATTATCCTCAGATGTCTTTGCAGAATAAGAATAAAGGGATGAGAGAATCTCTGACACCACTGGAAACAATGACAAAATCAAAAATATATTCAAATCCACAGCGAACACATTTTTAAATACACCAGGTGTGTTGTTGAACAGAGCTTGAAATACTGTGTGAAAGAGGAACTCTGAACAGCTATGGATTAACAAACTACTGTTTTGCAGCATTACAGTGATTTCAAAGAACAGTTGCCCCATGGTGCATTTGTCTGAACAATTGGGTTGAAAATTATTTAAAATACAATTTGTGTGGTGCATTTGGTTGCCGGGACAACAACAAAGACACACATTTGCACAAGCACCTTACCCTGCACTAGAGTGTAGAAGGAGTCCACTGATGACAGGTTGGTTGTTATAGACACATCCTCATCCCTCCCTGACGTCTCAATGTCTACAGCCACAGCCCCTGAAGACATGTCTCCGTGGAGATTGGTCACCACGCCGGTGGGGAAGGTGACATTGGTCAGACGACCCTCGCTGTCATAGCTTCAAGAACAGTGAGGATGCAGGAGGGGAGGAATAGGAAGGGAGGTCATTACTGTAAAGTGCTTACTGTAAAAATATGAACACCCATCCATCTATCCATCCATCTATCCATCCATCCATCCATCCATCTATCCATCCATCCATCCATCCATCCATCCATCCTTCCATCCCTCCATCCATCCATCCATCCATCCATCCATCCATCCATCCATCCATCCATCCATTAGCACATAGCTGTACACACATGCACATTGCAAGTATAAACATAGTTAAGCTGCTCACTCATAGAAGGTAGTCCAGCCTATCTGGATGCTCTTGGTTGCCAGCAAGCCGCTGTTGCCATGGTAACTAAACAAGACTAGTTCCTGACCCTGAGCTGTGAGAGTTTTCAGACCTCCATTAGTCCCGATGGTTAGCCAGATAACCTACACATAGAAGAACACACACAGCAAACACAGAGTTATACCTGCACATTCTGCCAGTTTCCAGTCAGCATATATTTACATACATTATCTCAGTTATCTCATTATCTCTCTAGTTATATTTCCTCCCCACCCCCCGCCATGTACCAAAAATTCACATAGGTCAAATTGCTCATATGGGTAAAAATTGTAAAAATTTCAAGACATGCGCATCTCACCTGATTGTCAGGAGCAACCACACGAACAGGCATCCTGTTGGTATCTCTACGGATACGGAGGGTGTTCCCGCTGCTGTCTGTCACCGCAGTTACATCCTCTTCATTGCTGAGAGTAAATGAACAGGGGGAGGAATATTTGAGACTAAGTCTGACAAGGACAAAAACAGAGCCTGCTGAAATAAAAAATGTAAAGAATGGAGAGTGAAGAAGTACAGAATAATATCTTGATTTCTTGAGATATGATATGTTTTGCAAGGAATGTAGATGTGGAATGTGGATAATCTTTTGTATAAAATCATTAAAAGTTGCTTTTTTTTCCCACCAAAGCAAATACATGTTGATCTCCACACACACAAACCTGTAGCTAAAGTTGTATTTGTAGTCTCCTGTGACCAGAGACATGGTGAACTGATGAGTCCCATTTGTATCAAACACATAGAGCTCTTGAGAGGCCGGAGAAGCCACTTCATAGGAGCTGGGACCTGAGGCCAGAGAGCCTGAAAACATGCAGACAAACAGTCAGTTTTTAAATCATTTATTTTCGAACTGTAAGAAACAAAAAGTCCATTTATAATTTTGTTGGATTACTAGATAGTTCTGCTTGCAGGAGCATGTGGACTACAGCAATCAGAGCCAAAGCAACTTCCTGGCTGCAAAACTCCCATTTAGAAAGACCATGGACAGTTCAGCTTTGTGTTAGGTACAGTGCTGTAATAGCTGTTCTTTAATGAGTCATGCTATGTGGCCACCCAAACTGGATTATTGTAAGCCTATGCACGCACAAACATATAGAATATAGCTAGTGTACAGCTTTCTTTCTGGTCCAAATATGAGTCCACTTGAAGTAATAAAAATGTGCATACACCCTGGTGAACTCAATTATACCATACTATTATATCACAACTGCAACAGATGGGATGGTTGTACAGTCATGGTAAAGTGAACCCTTTGTTTGTGAGTAAGTGAGCGAGTGAGTGACAGAGTTGTGATCAAGTTATACCAATGCTGACTCTTGGACTTTTCTAGCTGGCTGTGGCTCTACTTGACACTTGTTTGCAGTGGGTCCACAACAGTTATCAGCTACTGTGTTTGTTCAAATAGTGACCTGGGGCTTTATTCAAATTAACTACAGAAGGTAACAGGCCTATATTAGAGGCAACTGTAAATGCCTGCTTCATACTGGCATTCTAGTACAATTTCTGATTTTGATCCATACCCTGTTTGCTTGGTCCGTGTTGCTATATAATTTCAACACTTCCTGAAACCATTTCAAATTAAAAGCCCTCTGGCATTTCAGTGAGCAGGAAGCGTTTTGGCCGACTGCCATCTTCCAGTAATACAAAGGTGGAGAAAAACATTTGCATGCTCACTGTGAATGTATTTCTAATGTGTATACACACCAGTGGGTGGTTGGTTGCGTCTTATGGCTCGAATCCGTATATTTCCCAGATCAGCCACATACAGTGTCCCGTCAGGAGACACCACCAAAGAGGAAGGACAATTAAACCTGGCATCTTTAGCATAGCCATCACCAGTTTGATAGCAGTCACAGTTGGCATCATTCTGCAGGACATGAGGTGGGGAGAGGGGAAGGAGGAAGTAGCAAATAAAGACAGAAAAGAGGTGAGAAACAAATAGTAACATTCCTGGCATGTGTTAAGGAGGCTATAGGAGGGACGTGGGCACCACCGAAGATCTAATCCACACAATCAATCAATCTCTGGCAATTACAAATCCATTCTGAGCTGAAGTGGGTTCAGTGAGCTGACAGTCGAAACAGATGACTATAACAAAGGAGTTAAGATTAGCATATGACATTATGATCTAAAAATAAAGGTATGAAGGACTAAGATGACACTTTTCAGTGTTAACTGATGTACAGTATATGTGAAACAGCTGTGGTGTAGTACCTTGCAGTCACAGTCAGACAGCATTCCAGCTAGATGGGTAATTTCGCCATCAGTCGACACCTGGTGGGGTCACAGCCAGAAATAGACATTTTAAAACTATAGAAACAGAAGTGTAAAAAACTAATGGACCAGATGTCATAGTGAAGCTCTTCCCCATACATGTGCAACGTTAGTTTTTGGACTGTATCTGGAAGAAGTTATACAGCTGCAGTAAATAATTAATTAAAAGAGTGTGTCGGGGAAGAGTTGGAATTATATGCAGATTAAAATCTCCCTAAATGTTCTTTTGGTAGCAGTAACTTCAAACCAGGAGTGCAATGATCACACATGTATTTTAGGAATTAGGCTACAAATCCTCCAAAAGTCTATTGGCTGTTGGCTAATAATGACTCTTCTTTCAGTTGAACAATTCAAATATTTAGTGTTGTGTTAAGATTTAAACTAAACGATGTAAAAAGAAATTAAACATCCTTGATGTCCAAATATATGTTCATGGTGTTGACATGAGTTTGCATAGTTTGGTACAGATGCAGATAATAGTTTGGAGTTTTGGATTTTTGGAACTATTTGATTGCCTGTTAATGTATGCAAAAACAGATGCTTTTACAGAAAAAACTAAATGAAAGAAAAATACTACACTAAAGTGTTAATTAACGTTTTAAAACCCAGCACGCCTTAGAAGCAATACAACCCACAGGCCAGTGGGTTTTAAGGGGTTAAATCATTCGACCGTATGAAGGGTTCAAACAGACCTACGAGCATTTGTCACTTGTTCTTCAATTCTCTCACGGTCTTAAAAACTAAAGGGAGCAGTGGAAAAAAACGCATGAAGATACAGTAATACCAGAAATTCTATCGAGAAGAGTCCAGGGCCAGGGCAGTCCAGGGCTTTCATAAAGCATCTTAAGGCTAAAAGCAGCTCCTAACTTGCCGACTTTGAAAACTGAAGAATCCTAAAGTAAGGACTGACATGGCCAGTATTTTTAGAAGTTTTTCCTGACTAAGAGAATTCACAAAGTCACTCAATGCTAAAAGTAGCAGCTAAGTCTGGGAAAGGTTACAAGCAGTAGAGAGGACTCCTAACTCCTTGATACCAAAACACAAAGAATCACAAAAGGGCTGCAGGTATTCCACATCTCTGTGTTCTGGGAAACCTTGCACAATGCTGAATAACTTAAAAGAAACTCAATCTCAATAACAAGGGAATAATGATTGTTGTGGGTGAAATAACATGTCCTACCACCTGAGCCAACCCAGAGAAAGAGACAAACCTTTTCATAGTGCATAATACCTTATCAGAATGCACTACTTTTGTGAATAGCACCGAATCCATTATTTTTTCACTTGTAATCGTCTGTTTCTCAGTACTTTTTATTATTACTAGACTACTATGGAGTGTTAAGCATGCTTTTTCACCAGCACAGACCAGTGTTTCATTATGTGCTTGCTGTGGTTCCTGCAAGTGAGTCAGCCATTTTAAACACTCAAGGTCAGGAGTTTTAATTGTTCCTTAGTAACAGGTGGTCTCAGCAGGACTTTTAGTGATAAGATGAAGTACTTTGTGAACACGAGCCCTGAATTTGATGTCACTGTTAATGAAAATTGTTCCATCAACAATCAGGAAATTGCTACAGATGAATGAGCGGTACATGTCCTGAGGGTTACCTGTCGAATGCGGTGAATTTTCTTCTCATCTGTCTCAGCGATGTAGAGGACGCCACTGTAGGATAAAGCGATGGCTGTAGCTCCTTCAAGCATGGTCTGGACAGCTCTCTTCCCCATGGTGTACTCTATACCAGGCACCTGGCAGTGCATGGGTCGGCCGGCCACAATACGAACCTGAGCACACACATACATGGAATCTAAGCTGTGTCTTTTGTTCTGGTTTAACACCCTTTCACTAGTTGATATGGTTTACTTATCTTGATGCAAAAATAAACTAATTATAAACCAATAAAATAATTTCTTGGAGTATTTGTAAACCATACAGTGCGGTCAGCGTTGGTAGAGACAGTACCTGTCTGTTTTCAGTGATCTGCAGCACAACGTTGTTGTCCAAGACGTAGATGGAGTTATCCATGGGATTGATGGCTAAATCTGTGGGCCATTCTAGACGAACCTGGATGTATAGATGACAGATGGAAAACAGAGAGAGAGGGTTTCATTTCATAGGCTACTCTGACTCTGTATAATTAAATTATAGTGTATTTTGCTATCTGGAAGTATTGATTCTAATAGTCTGTTTCCTGGATGAATCCTGCCAACTTTGTTTGTCTGAGTAAACTCTGAGTTGAATGAATCAGTGCCCACGGCCTAATGGTACTGTTAAATAATAAATGATCTCAGAGTTTAGCAGCACAGCCCTGACTGTGGGTCGAGTGAGGACGGAGGTGTGAGAGCAACCACTTCAGAAAAAGTTGACAATAGTTCAATTTGACCAACTAACATTTTTGAGTACTTTCTGCTCCTGGGGAGGCATTTGCAAAAGGTTTCGTGGAAAATGGGACTTATTTTCAAGTATCATCCTTATATGGTTGGAGCCAGTCGAGGCTGATATTGGGTGAGGGTGCAGTAAACACTGGATAGCTTAAGACAAGCAGCTGGCCACAGTGATGGGAACTATAGACTCACCAATTAACCTAACGTGAATTCATTTGCATTTTGACAGGAAACTGGAGAACCTGGAGAGAACCCACACATGGAGAACAAGCAAACTCCACAATGAAAGGCCCCAGAACTTTCTCACTGTTAGGCGCCAGCGCTCACCACTGCACCACCGTGCACATCTAACATCTTTTATAAAATGTATTGTTTCCATTAATTGTCCTTGATAAATTATTTAAGTGTTTACATATTTCTTTTCTGTTAAGTTATACATAAGCTAATTTGAAATTACAAACTTGATTACTAAAACATAAAACATTAAAAAACAAAACATCTATCTACAAGGAGTAATACCATAACAGACTATTACAATACATAACTGAATGTAGAGCATATAGGGTATTAACAAACATTTTAGAATAGCATGTATCTGTGGAAGGAGCAGTAAACCTATGAATATGTGGGTTGCCAGTTCATCCGTTTCCACAAGTGAACTGAAGAGGTCAGTTAGATAAATGCTACAAGTCAAACTGAGCTAAATTCTGCAGAGACAGAAACACGGTCAAAGTTCAGAGAGTTCAGAGAAATGCACTGCTCTGCCCACAAAACATCGACCTTAGCTCTTCCTCATCCTCTCTTACATACTACACGTACACACTCTCCATCCATTTTGTGTTTTTAAGGTCATAAGTTCTCTTTCTGGAACAAAAGCATCCTTAAGCTGGAAACGGAAGCTCCGTCTGCATGTATGTGTGTATTGGCTCACATGGTGAACAACTGGTGGTGTTGAACATCCTTTCGTTATAGATTTATTTCTGATTTATTTTCAACAGAAAACATGACTAAAATGTCACTGTCTCCACATGCAGCTGCCAAAATGGTTACAAAAGAGGTTGATATGTTTTCTGTATGTTTTGTCTGTAACTTACTCTGCTTTAGTCTTGACAGAGAAAAATAGATGGATACTCTCTTCTTAAAAATCATCAAATCTAAATTCATTCTGGGTGAAGATGTAAAGAGGTTGGTTTGGATCAGCCCCAGATGTTTTAACTTCTTTATTTTACAACACTCCTCCTATGTGTTACTGCACCCAAGGGAGCAGAAGTGATATGTCTTCAATGGACTGGTAAATAGAGCATATTTACAGTGTGTGGTGTTTTCAAGTTACCTGTCTTATATGCATGCTGGTATCGCAGGTCAAAGGTCGTGCAGAGGTCAGATCATTGCTGCCCAGCACTGTGGAGATGATCCCATTACGATCCACTTTCCTGATCATGGTCCCATCCACAAAGTATATCAAGCCATTTTTATCGACTGCGATCCCTGTAGGAAATAGAAGCAAAGAATAGACTCACGATTTAAATCTATCGCTCCAGTTGATTATTAATACATCAGCTTCAGGATGTGAAGGAGAAATGAAAGTGTGGTTATTTTCCTGAGGGAAAGTCAGGATGGAGCTGCAGTGAACAATAAAAAAAGAGTACAAGACAGTAAAGAACAACCATAAATTAAGAACATCTAGAGCTTGGGTGTATTATAAGAAGTCAGCCAGTATTATAATATGAATGAAAAATGTCACACGTTTTACACAAAGGAAAACAGCAGCTGTGCAAATCAATAACAACCCACAAAGATGTACAAGGATAAAAATATATACTTTTCAAAAATGTTCAAACATATGATAACTCATGACATACTCATGTTTAAATGTGTTTCACATGTTGTATTGTTAAATATAATGAGAGACTAACAACTTAAACATTGAGAAGAGGCTAAATGCTTTGTATGCTTTTCATTGTGTTTCAAGTTACTACTGTTTCTACTGAGAGAGCAACTTTGCATTTTACATCACAGTCAAAAACCTTCCATGGATTTGAAAGTAGCTGATATCCTTATTTTGACCACACCCATTTGTGCATGGATAACTTATCTTTTTTTTTTTTTTTTAAATTTTGCAAAATCGTGTTATTTAGTGTTGTGTTGTATGAAGTGTTGGATATCATGGCAACAGTTGCTGGATTTTCTCTCTGAGGTGCTGCGCAGGACATAAGGGAGCATCATACATACAATCATCATACACACATCATACATACAATGATACAGGGTCATCACTCAGACAATGCACAAAATTTGGTAATGATTGATCACATTGGGTGTGGCCTATCACAGAAAATCTAAATTTCAGCCTTCACATTTCCCCCTCCAAACTTCAAAATGAGTGTCAGCAGCAGTATTCAGTAGCTTACATATCATATGTATTATACACTCAACTTTTTGTTGAGTGTATAATACTTCTGTGCTGCCCTAAACCTGAGACTAGCATAACACAGTTGACCTGCAGGTCTGACTTGCTTTGCCTTAATGGGCTGCCTGCCATAGACAGCTCAGCAGCTGTGGACGCGGCTAATACCTCTTTACGGGTCTACGTACCTCCAGTGTAAGTGTGTGTATGCGTGTGTATGCACCTTTAGGTCCCAGTAGCTGTGCCTCTGTAGCTTTTCTTCCATCTCCACACCGTGCTTCATCAAATGGAGGACACTGTTCACCTGTACCAGCCACGACCTCTCCGTTACCTGAAAACACACACATTATGTATTAATTCAACAGTCCTGATCGTGTGTCTTTTCACCTGCCATATCCTAAGAATTTCAGCTGAGGTGAATACGTGGGAGTAAACTGCATAAAAAAAGAACAACTGGGAGTTTTCATCTTTAACAACGTGGTGTTTTACTAGGGAAATGAAGATGATTCTTACTGATGAGGTCACGGGCACCGCTGAGCATCTTTGGTCGGTAGATTCGTCGCGAGTTGGTGTCTGATGCATAGAGCTGCCCTGTTACTGGGTCGGTTGCCAGATAGTAGCGGTGTGCAGGGTTGTTGCTATGGAGAGTTATTAGTGGACAAAAGGGCAGGTCAGAAACAAAGATAGAGAAAAAGAAAGAGGAAAGAATTATGTCAAGTTGGTCCTCAATTGCACCAGCATCAATAACAAAACTGTTTGAGGACCTTAACATTTACAAACATGTATAGTTTTGAACTAATTTATTTGTTGTGACATCATAACCTGGTGACAACAGCTGTCAACAAATGGATTATTCCATTACAACGCAACATTTTAAGTGACATCATATTGTGGTATTGTGGGATTCTTCCTGGAGCTGATGATGATGATGATGATGATGATGATGAAGAAGAAGAAGTACTGAACATATGGAAGGTTGGTGAGGTGACAGCAAAGAAACTGGAATTAATTTACTGCTAATATTGTAGGTGTGGTTGGTGTGTGTGTGTGTGTGTGTGGCATCTGTGCACTTTTCTATTCTTTTCACTAGATTTGAGGCCGGGTGTGTTAGATGTGTAAGTGAGAAACTGTCTTTGTGAAGTGTGTGTGTGTGTGTGTGTGTGTGTGTGTGTGTGTGTTTGTATTCCTATCATTGTGAGGACAAGTGTGAATTTTAAACCTTTGGAGAAACTTACTGTGTGTGTATTTCTTGGATACACACACTTTTTGCTCTCTGCTGCCCGGTCCCGATCCCGATCCCGGTTCCGGTCCCGGTTCGTGTTCCGGTCCCGATCCCGGTTCTGGTCCCAGTTCCGGTTCGGGTTCCGGTCCCGATCCTGGTTCTGGTTCTGGTCCCGGTTCCGGTCCCGATCCCGATCCCGGTTCTGGTCCCGGTTCCGGTTCGGGTCCCGGTTCCGGTTCCGGTTCGGGTTCCGGTCCCGATACCGGTTCCGGTTCCGATTGCGGTCCTTCTCCCGTTTCCGGTTTGGGTG
>OMNW01035759.1:9735-34778 GCA_900303245.1 Selene dorsalis
TAGCAGATGCTAATTTTCCATTATGAAATGTTTATATGAAAATTCAGTGTTGTCAGAGAAATTATCTGGGCAAGATAACGCCCATGATTAAATGTGATGTCAGTCTCAAATCAGTAGCTAGGTACCTAGATACAGTAGGTCGGTAGCAAACACATCCCTTTTTTTTCTGTTTCTTTTTTAATCTTTAATTGACATTCGGGGACAAATGTAATATGTGCATCTACTTCAGTTATTAGTCACAGAGTATCAGCTTGAATGTCCTTTTATCTAGGACAAGAAGAAAACAAATAAAGAAAAACATAACAAGAACATTAACACGCAGGGAGTGAGATGTGGTTGTTGAACACATACATCTCTGCCAGACGTCAGCACTTGAACACTCTATAGTTTGACGGATTACCAGAACTGAGAGGAAGAAACACAATGGTCCAGTTTTTCCTGCTCTGCGCTGCTTTCCCGTCACACTTAAACACTAGTTTAAAGCAATTTACATCACAAACTCACTGATCATCCATTTTGTTTCTTTCTGTTTTCGTGTCCTAGACTACTTCCCTACATGGTGGACTTGAGACCAGGTTAAAGTGCCATAAACATGTCCTGTTTAGAATGATGTGATGTGCAGTAATCTGGAGGCTCTTACCTGTGTAGAAGATGTGGTCAAAGCGATTCTGCAGGAGAGCCTTGGTTTCCTCTGCTCCACCGCTAACCACCGCGTAACACTCCTGTCAAATTAAGAGCCCCAGTTGAATTGGTGTGAGATTCACTGTGTCCGGATCTAAGGTCTAACATGACAACAGAGTCACTCAAAGAGCCAAATGGTATTGATGGTTTCATTGACCAATGAGCAGGCAGACAGCCTGTCCATTATGTCATTCATCCACCAGAAAGCAGACAAGCTTATTTCCCAGCCATAAAACACGTCACTCATTTCATGTCCTGCTCAACATTTCATCATAGAACTCAATTAAATGTTGCACTACTCTCCTCCAATGCAGAATTCTGAAATGATTTACACAGATTCACACTATTAACTTTCTGTAACACCACAACTGGCCACACACTAACACTGACTTCAGATTTAGCAAAGGCAATGAAAAACATGAGATGAATCTTTACCTGGGAGAGATACTTGGGGATGAGTTCTGCTATCAGACTGTCTGTGGCAGCACTGACCTCAGACGGCTTCAATATCACACAGTTTCCTGGTGAGTGAGTGTAACATCATCAGTTAAGACACACACCAGTGATCAAAATGAGATTAGTCATTTAGACCTAATGTCAACCACATTTACCCAGAACACTGATCACTCATGAAGCTAGGTCTGCACAATGAGCACAATGTGCAATGACACTGTTATTGCGATGATGATATAACTTGCGATAAATAAGCAAATATTTAAGTGTGCATATTAATTATACAGTTCCAGAGTCTTTCTGCTTTAATAGGTACCGTGAAACACTGAATACAATCATAGAAAAAATATTTTGAGCGTTCTTTTTTTCTTTTTTTTTAAACAAATTGCTCATAAATAATCAAAATTAAACAGAATGTCAATTTAACCCTCTCCTGTCTCTTCTCCTTACTCGTCTCATTTCAGGCAACCTTTTGCGATGTGTTTATCGTGCATTTTCATATCGCAATGACAATGAAAATACGATTAATCAGTCAGCCCTATATGAAGCATTTGTGCTTTTAATGCTGCCGTTCCCTACTGTCCTCAGCTAACATCGGGTTATTGTTGTGTATCTGTAATGTATATGCTTTTGATTACAGCTGACACATTCTTGGGTGTATGGGACTGTGTACTGTGCTGCAAACCTGAAATTGTTCAGTAATTATGTTGTTGCCTGAGGTATCAGGGAGAATGTATTTGAGGTTTTAACCGTCAAATATGTTGCAATGCAGTGTGCTTGTAATGCTACGTAATGTAATTTTCTTGTGTGGACTCCAGGAAGAGTAGCTGCCACTGATGTGGTAGCTAATGGGGATCCAAATAAACCATTGTTGTCAGTTAATGATTTGATGTGGTCATCTGATTGACTGTAATATCAAAAATATTGATTGCTGCAGCTTTAACAGCTCACAGCTATGGATGTGAACAATACCTGCTGCAATAGCTGCAACCATGGGCAGAACAAGGAGCTGCAGGGGGTAGTTCCAGGCCCCAATGATTAACACAACTCCTAATGGCTCCCTCTTTACAAAACAGTCATCTAGTGCTGTGGCCTGCAAAGGGACAAAAACAAAAACATTATACATATATGTTAAAACATAGTGCAGAAACATACATTACATGAACATCATTTCTTGAGAAGAGCAAACATTTGCGTGTTTCATCTACTTTTAACGCCTTTGATTGACAATTTAAAGAGCAACTTAAAGGGTCATTCCACTGAACCACTCCAGTGATTTAACTCCTCATCTGACCGCAGTGATGTACAAATGTACCACAGGGTCAAAGGTCAACATCTTTTCAGCCTGAGTTACACGTCATGTCTGTACACTGAAGATCGACTATCATGTGTGATCATAGCGGTCACACAAAATAATATGAGAACGATATTTAATTATAGTAAACAATAAAAGACCAACAAAACCCCAAAATGAAAGTAAATGAAATGTGTTCTGCTGAAAACATACCAGGTTCGTGCTGCAGCTCTCCGGCTGCATCCATCTCTTGAAGTTAGCGAGGGTATAGTGCAAATCATTGACGACAATCTCAATCTCAGACAGGACGGCCTCAAATTTGGGCTAATGTGCAAGAGCAGCAAGCAGAGAGAGAGGTTAGTGCTCACTGACTTGTAATAGACAAACATATATGCTGAGCTTAAAAAATATTGAGCCTGCTTTTCTTGTACCAAACAAAAACATAACACTTCAATACAAAAGTTAATAGTATGTGTATGAACTGCTGTGGTTCAGAATATCTGTGCAAAACAAAACCTTGAGGAAATGTGAGAGTGTGTGTGTGTACATATGTCACATGAGCACAGTCATGCACCTTGGCCAGGTCTTTGTGCAGCGCCTCTACAATCTGATCCTCGTTCTCTTTGAGCAGGGACATGAGCTTGGTCAGCTGTGCTCGACGAAACTCCTCAGGTATTGTGACACCCGAGCGAAATGTTGACCGCAGTCTGTCCACAACCTGACTGTGCGTTTCCATCCTTTCACCTGAAACACACACAAAGAAACAAACCTCAGTACAGTAGCTCACCTACAGGAGCATCTCAACAGTAGTAGAGTATGATGGAGGTCAGCAGTCTTCTCCACGATAGCGTAGCTACTGAACCAGACTGCAGTGGCTATCTTACGTTCTTCTCTTCGTTCTTCATTTCTTACTCTTTTAACCACTCTGGAGAAACGGCGTGAGACTGCTTTACCCGTTGACCTGCTGGGTGCCAACACGGACGTTAAAACAACTGCGTTGCTCCGCCAGCTTCTCATTTATTCAACACATGTTCTTAACAACAACGCCTCACTTCCTGCTTTCTCTACGGAAGCCGCATTAGACATCAACCGCAGCACAGATGGCTCAAAAGTCAAAAGTATATTCAAACTTATTCCTCCAACAAAACATCAGCATAAATCAGCGCAAATAGCTAAACAATAATAAAAGGCGCTTATACAAACTAAGAGACCATTTAAGGGGAAATATCATGAAAAAAATCACTTTTTGAAGGCTCTTTAACATATATTAAGTGTTTGTCTTGCCTTCCTGACCCCAAAATGTGAGAACTAACAAAATAATCTCTAATTTGCTCTCTAGGTTGAAATCCATGTGGTTTTTCAAGATATTCCCTCGGTTGTCTGACAATGGTGTCATTAGTTTTTCAATTTGCATCATACCACCCCTACCTGTGAGTACCAGTACAGGTAGAAGGGGTGGGAGGGGGCTTGCAGCTGTTCATTTGCATTTAAAGGGACAGGGCACTGAAACCAGCCGTTCTGAACAGGGCTGTTTTAAGTGGATGAAAAGAGCTGTGATGTTTGATCCTTGGGGTATTTTGTGAAAAAGGGGCATAACATGTCTCCTTTAAAGGTTCGGGAGACCTCTGCAGGTGTTTGGAGTTAATCAGCTGATTAGAGTGTGACATCATTAGGTTACAACAGTGAACTTTTTTCACTGTTTTGATTCACTGAATTTGGGGGTTTCATTCGATGTAAGCCATAATCATTACAATTAAAAGAAACAAAGACATGAAATATTTCAGTCTGTGTGTAATGAATTTATATAATATGGGTTTCACTATTTGAATTGAACTACTGAAATCAACAACCTTTTCCATGCTACTGAGATGCACCTGTACATCAGCTTGGTAATGAACATGGATGCTTCGAATTATTTCGCAATATTTCGAAGCAGAGAGGAAACTTTAGCAAAAAATAAAAATCTTTGGGCCGAACTCGCCACACGACTTTAAACTTTAACTACGGCTTAAAGTTTTTAACTTATCTGGTTCGTTTAGGCGGGAAAACAAGAGAACAAACATAAACAGTGACGTTTCTCAGTGAAGTTTCGCATTCCACTGTCACAGTCACAATGACTTGGCATGGCACTCGTGCTCCTGCATGACTGCGGTTAAGAGTTAGTTTGACGTCTCAAAATGAACTGACAAGACATTTGAATGTGTTTACCGATAATTATTTGTTGTAAAAACGGGCAGTTTTTTCGTGTAATACAAGTACGTAGGCTAATGACCTGAGGGAAGTAGCAGGTTGGTCTGAGAGAAAACTTTTCCCCTTTTTCTCGGGAATTAGAGAAATTTCCAGATTAAAAAAACTTCATTGATCCACTGGAACTATCCTGCAACCGAACCTAAGCTAACATGAAGAAGACGCCTTGTCTACCTGTTACTGTGGCTTTAGTGTCTCGTTGCACAGCCCCGCAGCCCCTGCGCCGACGACCTGCTGAATGGTGGGAGTGAGACTGTTTCCGGGTGTTGTCCCTGCTCTGCTCGGCTCGGCTCGGCTCTGACTGCTGGTTAGCCTTGGACACTGTTGGGAGCGGGGAGGTGGAGCCGCCTTGGTCGATCTTGAAAAACTCGCACTGAAACTCGTCAGACAGGAGACCTAACCTTACGTCTTCACCGAGAAGCTCAATGTATAGGGTTTCCGACCGTACCTTAAAATACTTACAGTAATTGGAAACTGAAAGATGTGTCCCTTGTTGAACTGAGAAGGGACGCACTTTGTTCCGTATTTTTGAAAATGCATGTCGGGTGATTTTTCTAATAACGAACCGGTGCAGGTGTGTCTGCCGCCGCTGACTCTGCCTGTTGAAACGCCGTCAGTGTTGCTATGTTACGCGCGCGACGCCACTTTCAGAGACATGGCTGACGCACATGACGCTATAGACTGTATATAGAAAGGGACACTACAATAGACTGTATGGACACTACCCAGGTAAGTCCGGGGAAAAAAAAGAAAAACGATAGCAGAAGTATAGAAAAGAACGGGAAAAGGAACACTAACGACAAGAAAACATGAGAGATAATTCATACAACCAACGGCACGTCTCCCAACGACATTTCTCCATTAGTCATAGAGGAATCAGCTAGGTGTCACGAGGAGGTGGAGGAGTACTTCCTGTTACCTGAGGGACATACAGAAGTGGTGAGAAAATCTGATGGGAATCTTTACTGTAATAAGTCTAGTCTGGTACCTCCTCCCACCCACTCAACTATTGTTCCCAAACTGTCAGCCACATGATCAATCCATAATTACAGATGTAAAGATCTGCCAACATGATCACATTCATCTAGTCCATAGGATCATCATCAGTGCATCAAACTGCTATAATCTGGTGCAAAGTGTCTTCTCAGTGAGATCAATACTCGTGGTCCCTGACAAATAAATAAACTAAATGCACATATCAACTTGTTTTAAACATGGCAGGTGGTGTCTGACTGAAAAACTGTTTTCTTTTTTACCTTCCCAGACAAACCTGACTTCTGTCAATGTCTGTCTGGAGAAGTTCCACAACTTTTAGAGTGCTGTTAAAGACTGTATTGTATTTTGATTTCTGTATCTTTCTATCATCTCCATGTCATTTATACATACTGCTGTCATGAGATACACAGGGCTCATGTTTGCTCTAACAGAGCAGGTAGTAGAAACAATATTCTCCAATAAAAATACATACTGATCATGAGTTTTATGAATTTTGCAGCTTAGTATATTGGGCGTATAATAAAGCACATTTCCACTTGATAGAGCAGTTCATGTTTATGAGCTCTGAAAGGTGCACAACACCCAGTACTCAAAGCCACTGAAACACATAATATCCAATAATATCTGTACCTGATGAAGACCTAGGGAAAACAAGCTTTTAATGCTTGCATTTGCTTATAATTTATGCATTTCCAGTAACTGGCACACAAAACTGCATGTGGAAGTTCAGAGTTCACTGTGACACACCAACACAACCCACTACACACACAACCGAAGAGAAATGATTCTGATAATCAAGACGGATCAAACACAGGGTTCCATGGGTCCAATCTTATCACAATGCATGCGTTATTAAAACACCTGAAATGAATCAGCATTAATACAAAAACTTTATTCTCACAATATCAAAATTGACAGACCTACAGAGATTTGTAGATTAAAAGGAATTAAGAGAGAAAACATCAGTGAATATAGTGACTCCTACTAGGAGTCATTACATTAATGGTATTTATTTGTGATGGTGCTGAGCAGCAGCACTGGGTATGTTAAATAGTGACTCACATGACAAAATGACAGTTAAAAAGAAACATAAGAGCAAAAACAGGGTGGGGAAGGAGATTGGTCATTTTGCATTTAATCCTGGCAGCAACAATTATTCCAAAAAAAAGAAAAAAAAAGAATAAATCAAAAACAAAGATATGCACTGAAGGAATTCCTTAAAAGATAAAATTGAGAAACTTCCTACACCTGCATATTTCTGGAAAAAAAAAAGAAAAAGAAAAAAGATCTAACTCCTTCCAAATACTTCTAGAACTAAATAACAATGTTCGTCATGAAAAAAACTCCTACAAATGTGGTGGAGGATAAGTCAAAGAGGGAGAGTGTCGTATCTACAGAGTGAGGGAGAACAGCAGATGGAAATGGAAGGAGGCTGAGGGCAGAGAGAAAATGACCACCTTATACAGCTGAAGACGAGTGACAACAGTCATGGGCCCAGTATCAACCTCACCCCAACACCTTTCACAGTGACTGCTCTGTCAGGCTTGGGCAGTGCGGCAAAAATCCAGCTCTTCAAGCTGAACCTGTGTGGAGCTTCAGAGGGTTTTGGCGGGTTTTCTGTCAAACTGCACTGAGTTCTGACTGACAGGACCGTCCAGCAGCAGGATGGAGTGCGGCGGGTGTGAAATGGTACCGGAGGTTTCTACACATCATGGCTGTCTGCTCGAAGCCTTCACAGAAAGTAGTCGGCTACTGGCTTCTTGGAGGGGATGCCCCTGGTCTCTTGTGGTGCTGCTTCGAATATGATGAACTCCCGTTGTAGATGCTCATCCAGCTCCAAGATGGCCGCCACGTTGCCACATCTGATCGTCCGAAGAGACGAGACAGAGGTTAGGTTACTCACATGTTCACAGGTGACAGAAAACAAGTTTGTTTTTTTACACACATGACAAATCAGACCTTGTCTATCAACTGCTCAGTGTTGGACATTTGTACTTATTTATTCATTCTCAACCTCAGGTGTTAAAGGGATACTGCGGCGTAAATTTAACCCATGGTCTAACGCACCATGAGGACGAGTAGAACACCCCCTCCAGAGATCAAGTTTGCCTGGAGGAGAGTGGGTGAGTTCGGTTTTCGTCTCTTTTCAATAGAAACCAGACAAAGCTAGCAGGTGTTTGATGCCTTATATTATGTGCTGGGACACTATTTGTACTGTTGATGAAGTATGGTGCTGTTCTGACCATTATTTGTAGCTATGCGTGGCTTTTCGGATCATGGTTGGCTCTTGGCTACGAAGACAGCAGTATTTTGCTATCCTGTGGTCTTTGCTGAGGTCGCTACAACTTGAGAAGTTTGCGGTCTGCAAAATCGATCTCTCGGGGGGGTTTCTACTTGGTCTCAGGGTGCGTTAGACCATGCGTTAAATTTATGCCAGAATATTAAAGTAAGTGTCAAAATACATGTTAATGAATGGACTGAGGAGAAGGACAGTGCCTCAAAAACATATGAAACACGGTGATGAGTCACTGTCAGACTGATGATGACTGAACAGTTCTGGGCCTACAGTTCCCACAGTGCTTTGGAAGATTCAAACACGAAGCTGTGGGCTACAACCTGGACACTCTTCCGTATATGTATACATTTTTGGCAAACTCACATCATCAAAGTAACTATCCAGTTAGCAGCGTACCCATGGATGTACAGATCACTGGAATAACTTAAACACTGAGTAACACTTAGTACATGATGATAACCAGGTAGCCTCCACTCAAAGACTTCCTGGTCAATAGATGGTGACAGTTAGGTTAAGAAACTAGGTGACTAATCAAAGCATGTTTATGATACTAATTAATCATGGAAATATATTATTTTGGTGTATCAGAAAATGATTTAACTTCCATGACTGCAAAGGAATGATATGAATGAAGGATGGTCCTGTGAGGTTTTATCTTTTCACTTTAATTACTACAACCTCAATAGCCTTTTTTTTTTTTACTCATGCCGAGTCAGGCTCTGATTCCTCATCGACTGGCTTGAAGCTTTAGCTTCGTCAACAAGACTTTTAAGGCCAGGCAAAGAGCACACTGGTTACCATTAGACACATCCACACATTTTAAGTGCTCCTAAAGCACAGTAAGTTCTGTGTTAGTGCAACTATCTACCTGTAGCAGTAGTTTGGTGCTGACCACACAGTGAGCACTGTCTCATTGAAGTGCCACTTGTAGCCCTCCATGACCAGCTGGTGTGCTCGGCAGATCATGTGGATGTCATTGGCAGCGTTGAACTGGGCCACCACGTCGCTTCCAAACAGGTATCCAGCTCCTCTCGGACTCACCCCCCAGCCTGTGGTGTCTGAAAAAAATAAGAAAGTTAAGTCAGTCAGGTGAAGATCTGATTTTTAGCATGACATCAGGGTTCTGTAAACTTTAGAAACACAGTTCAGGTCTGTGTCAAAGTTCAAATGGTTCAAGTGTATTGTAGCCAGTTCATTGTGCAGGACAGAGGCAAAAAAAGTGCATGTGAGTAGAATTATAGTACATTACATACAACATAGTGCAAACTCCAAAATGAAACTCAAAATTAAACAGCTCATTATCTTGGCTGCTGCAGCAGTTAAGGTGATTACTCATTACTTTT
This sequence comes from Selene dorsalis, assembly GCA_900303245.1. Classification (NCBI taxonomy): domain Eukaryota; kingdom Metazoa; phylum Chordata; class Actinopteri; order Carangiformes; family Carangidae; genus Selene; species Selene dorsalis. Next base: position 19,046 of record OMNW01035759.1, read on the forward strand.
AGTGGACACTGAACCTGCAGTGTAATCCCTACACAGCTATCTACAAGTTACACTTTCTGTTCTTTCAAACAGTATATGGTCCATGTACATCCCACAATGTAGAACGCACGACACATTATAAAAATATAACTTGATCATACCCAGTGATTGTCTGTCTGCTCTCATATTGCCCAATATAAAATATATACAGTTCACATGTTTACATGATTTTCATTACACAGTCCACTCTGCGCTGCATTTCCATAACTTCCAGAAATCTTTCAGGATTTCTTGTTTTTACAAAAATGTTTCCAGAATCAGATCTGTAAATGACTCTTTCAGGTTCTATGTGGCCATGTGATTCTTGTATATAACACCGGTTCCCTTGAACTTTATAAGCACATGAATAAATAACACATTGTTGAAAGGCTCCTGTATACCTTCAGGGTCTGACCACAGGAGGTCACACATGGGCCCATCATGGGGCACTTCCTGTTTTCTGTCAATGGTTCTGATCTGGTCCAGTGTCTGGATGGATGGAGACAAGCCACCGTGGACACAAAAGATCTGAAGGACAGTTGATGGACAGGATACAAGTTAATCAACCAGATATCAGCAACAACTCTATAAAAAACATTTGCATGTCACTGAATCAACGTAACTGTTATGAGCACTGCAGCACTTTATGACTTTACTCATCATACTCATACTATACATTATACCAATGACCATGACCAGGATTTGCATTGCTTCACCTACATACTATTCACAGCCTTTCATCCAATAACATTACACTGTATTATACTGCACTGAATGTATTGGTCTCATTTTGTATTACTGTCTATTTGTTGATATTGTTTCTGTAGTGTTGTATGGTTGTCTTTCATTTAGTGTTACTGTCTGATGGATTCTGTTCTCTACTTGGATATGTTGTGTTTTCATGGACGGCTTGACCTTTGTACATTTTTATACAGGCCATTAAATATTTTAATGGCCTGGGGTCCACAATTGTAAATTAGCCTTTGGCTAACAATGGCACATTTACAGAAATGATCATTAATGTATACTGTCCTCTAAATAAAAACAATAATTTAGAGTATTCACATTCATTCTGACCACAGTCATCTCACCTTGCCATCAATGATAGCAGACAGGGACAAGTAGTCAAAGATCTCAGTGCAGTATCTCCAAACAGTGACTGAGCCGTACTTGCGGAGGCACTCATCATAGAAGCCGTAGACCTGGGTGATTTGCCGGGACTCGTGGTTCCCCCGGATCAAGGTTATCCTGTCTGGATAACGCACCTTAGGAGCACACCCAATGCAAAAAGATGAGTACATCACATCTCAGCATTTACAGGTAACACACACACCTCTTGATCAATGGCCAGCTGCAGTGAAATTCAACAAGTACCTTAAGAGCTAGCAGAAGAAGGAACGTCTCCACACTGTAGAAGCCTCTGTCCACAAAATCGCCCATGAAGAGATAATTTGTCTCTGGGACATCTCCACCAACCTGTAAGAGATTAAGATGCAGTTGGTTTAAGAATTATTCTGTAATATTATGCAATTCACATTAAAAACACACTTCGGTGTTTTAGATAAGATCACCATCATTCTCAGTGGGACTAAATGTATATTATGGTTCATCAAGCATTAGTTTGCCAGTATACTGATCAACTATAGTGTGAGCCCAACAGTAGATGTGAGCTCTCAACTAACAGATCCCATGAGAAAATCTTTCATTCTCCAAAAACATCATGATCATCATCCATCACCAAGGGTGAACACCACCTCTGAAGTATCAAACAGGCTCTTGTACTGTTGACTGCCAAGAGGAAACATTCTTAAGGAGCCATTAGTAAATCTTGTTATGGTTACTATAGATGCACTACTGCAAGTTACATGTCCAATTCCCTTTATGACTTGTCAAAGTCTGAACTGATGACTGTAAGTGTTTGTGAGCTTTTCTTGCCTTTATTATTATACGACAGTAAGAGAGAGACAAGAAAGCGGGGGTGATTGCTTTCTGGCTACACTACCTCTTTCATTTTTGGCTCGATCATCAACAACGGATGGTTATTATTATCAGAGCTGGCGGCCTGGACACAGGCTGCGGCAGTTGCACCATCATGCACAGGTAAGCTGTATTCCTTCATTTGCCAAGAGCTGTGTCCAATGGTAAAAAGCTACCTTTTTGTTTTGCTTCAATCTCTCCCACTTCTCATCTTCTACTGAAGTTAGCATGCTAGCCAGCTAGTGTCAGCCCAGGCCGCCAATCTCATCACTTAACAATCCTGTTGCTTCCAGTCTGCCCTGCCGAGGTAGCACTACTAAGGGGATATATTCTAATCTCTTGTATTGTAAACACGATTACCAAATCTCTTGGCAAGACTGGTAAGTAAACAGAGGTTGATGCCAGTGTTGGCTCTGTAGCAATATGCAAAACTTACAAACAGCTTTTTTAAACACCATTACAATGACATAAAAAATACTAGTAAACTAGAACAAGACTTATCGGAGTTGTCCTTGAGGTATTCAGCATAACTAACCAATTCAAAAAGTTTACACTGCATTAGGTAGTTTGTAAGGGGAAACAGACACTTACTCTAAAAAGTTCTTTCAAGTCATAGAACTGACCGTGAATATCCCCGCACACCTGAGAGAAAAATTGGGAAAATCACAATTACTACACTCATTTAAATTCAAATTCTGAGCAATAACACTGAGAGAAAATGTTTCTTACTGTGACAGGAGAGTCTACTCTCTGGACATTGCTTTCTTCAACCAAAATCTCTCTGAAAACACACAGACATCAAAATATGAATTCATGTTCGACTGAAGCTGTTCAGATCTTCCACTGGTGTATTCAAGATATTCACAAATGGCCATAAAGGCAGTCTGGCTGATAATTATTTTAAGTTACAGAACAATTATTAAATGATTAATTTGATATTGCAAACAACTGGTATCAACTACAACGACTGTGATAAGCATTTTAAATGTTTCAATTAGCTTCATGCGAGTTTTTAAGATGCATATATGAAAAGATAGATCTCCCACGAAACAAAAGTCCATGTCAACTCAATTGTGTGTGTGTATATAGCATCACTAACATCTGATTGTGTGGGTCTGTATTTTAGGTTAGTGTGATGGACTACCTGGCTTTGGCACACAAGGCTTTGACTTCGTTTTCTTTAATGAGCTCACAGCGTCTGAGCTGCTCTATCTGTCGGTCCAGGTCACTGATGTCCCCCATTGTCACACACATAGGGAGAGCTGCTCACACACAATGGTCACACACTCCTCTTCTCACACACAGAGGTCACTGAACCAACAGGCTCGTTCTTCTCCAGGCAGAGCAGCGGCCGGTCACAGCGGTGCTTCCTTCCCCACGAAAATATGCAGGGCTCTTCAACAAATGTAGGTCAGGCTCTTGCCAAGAGGACGAGCGGGATAAGGAGCTGTAACAGAGAAATGCAGTTAACAAAGGGGTGATTCAACCGCAAACCGGAATAAAAATCAAAACAACGCAACAACACTCACGTAACCAAGAATCGTGTTTGGCTAACGTCACTCGCTGAATAACTTAGATTTGAGTTTCCTCAAGCCTGTTCCTGAGCGAACGAAAGGTATCACTCATAAAAATCAATATGAAACTCGTTATATACTATTCTATGATCTCTAATGAAGAATAGTGGACCAGATAATACTGACGTTATTCGTCCAGGAATGTGGGGCCTATGGGCGTACCGTAGCAGTGAGCTAACAGTTAGCACCTTAGCTTACATCACCGCTAACGACGTCAGCGAACTCCGGACTCTTTGATAACTTAACCACCCATTTTGTGTGGGAAATTGCCCTCAATGTCAACGCCACTGTTTTCCAACCGCTACCGAACAGTAACGCACCGATAATTTGGCAATTACACGAAGTAAAGTATTGAAGTTAATTGGTGAAAGACTGTGTGTTAGCTGGCGCACCACAGCTCTCGGAGCACCTGGCTAACTCGGGCAGGCGACACTGGTTAGCGCTTCTCAGCTAATTTCGTGAGCAGGCAAGCTAATGCTAACGAGGTACCGCAAAACGATTCATACACCGCCATTTAATCGATAACTCAGAAATAAGAATCATTACCGTTGAGTGAGCGATGGCTGAACTTCGAGGAGAAGCACACATCAGTATGTTCATTCCGTGGATTGGGTGTTTTTTTAGCCGTCCACCGGCTCCTCTTCTTGCCCCGGTCTTTGCCGGCTCACTCTTCTGCCGTGTTCATGAACACCAACGACTTGACTGTGACTTCCGGTGTAGGGAACGCGCATTGTACAGCAAAATGGGAACGCTTTCTTTACATAAAAGATAAATGGTCAATTAAGAATATCCCTATAGTCTAGTTTTCAAATAAGGGCGGTGGGATTTTTTTATTATTACTTGAATCTCTTATTTGGAAAATATTCAAATTCTAACAATTGATTGGTAAATTGTCAAAATACTAAATATTTCTAATACTAAATACAATTTTGTGGTTTTCCGGGATCTCTTGTGTTGATGTGTTGATTTCCTCTGGATTTTAGGATTTGGGGCTGTTGGTCAAACAAAGCAAGTAATTTGCTAATGATTTAATGGACGTATTCCACTGCTTATAATGACTCAAGGGTTAAAACCATGACCATGTCATTTCAAATGAACAGGAGCAACAATCACATTTAAGTGCTCCACTGTATATCTTTGAAATAAAGACCTCGTTATTATTTATAATACCATAACCTATTTTAATTTAAATCAAAAATGCAATTACAGTATTATTGTAGTACAATCAACAGTAAACTTCAAAACACCTGTTTTCACATGTACAAACTGTTACAAAGTTATGATAATGGAAGAGCAGCAGTATCATAAAATGTTGTATAGTTAAAAATGTCAGTAGGAATGTGCACATTGGTGTGTGTCTTGGGACATGCTGAAGAGAAAACAGGTTGTGTACATGGACAAGGTACCAGAACATGAAATATAGCGGTGCTGATTTAAACTTAATAAAAACATTTTAAAAAATCAATAAAAAAAATTACCATGATAATTAGTACTGTGTAAAACCCTTTCTCAAAACAAGGAGCAAAAAAGTTGTTCAGCAAAAAGTGCAGGCAAATCTACCTGAAACATTCCTTGTGTATCTTTTGTTATGAAACCTTTTTTATGACATCATATAAGTTTAAAAAATGTATTTGAAACCTCTTGAGACTGTCTAGTTTTCCAGATTGTTACAGTCTATGAAATAGAAAAAATATTAAGCCACATTTTGGTAAAAACTTTGGGAGAATCCGTTGAAGACTTTCATGGGCACTAAAGTCATGACCTGTTTTAATCACAGCAGTGACTGAAAGGCAATAACACATGTCAGTTAAACCATCACAAAACATTTCCACATTTTCATTATTAAGAAGCTTCAATATCTCCACATATGGAGCAAAATATAAAATAAAATAAAGCATTTAAAATGACAAATTACCAGCAGTTTTGCTATGTTTTCATGAAACCACCACCAACCATTTTACTGTAACAATTTTGATTGACGTTCTGCTGAGTCATCTCGTATAATGAACCTCTGAAAGGTAAGTATGGGTTTAACACACAAACTCAATTTGAATACTGAAAAAAAGTGGAGCTGAATGATACACCAAGATAATCATACTGTCATTGCAGTGTGAGTCATGATTTCAGCTGAATGCTTGTGTTCCATTCCACTGAAAAGAATAAAAAAAGAGATAAGATAAAAGATAAAAGATGATAAGATTTTTGTCAAGTCTTGTACCAAACACAGATGTTGCCCTCATGTCTGGAGAACATTGTTTGAAGCCTGTGGCATCTCTGTCACCCTGCAGTGTTTCATGTGTGGCAAATTCATCAAAAACCTGCCAGAAAGCAGCTCTTGTATTTGGTCAGTTCAGATTTACTTGTTGCTGCCAGCTTCAAGCTTTAGGACAGGGCAAAGATGCAGTAGGAGTAACTGTTGAAAATGGCGTGCTTCACCTTCCATTATTCAAAAACACTTTTGTGCGGGAAATACTATTAGGTCAAATATAATATAGATATATAAAATGTGTCATCTTTGTCTCATATCTGTTTCTATTATTCATCCATGTACTTCTTCATTGCAGCTTTTTAACATGAAACTACTGGAAGGCTTTTTCTTGCGAAGCAGCTACAGTCATCATCATCCCCCACTCTTTCATTACTATGTATTATTACATGGTACACGTGCAGTATTTCTCTGCAGGGGACCCGCTGTCAGTGCAGTTTGTGCATCAGCAAACCCTTACTGTGTGTAAACCCTTTCTAGTCGTACCAAATCAAAATATGAGGCTGGAAATGAGCATAATATGGGATGTTATCGTGCCTTCCTATTGTATGGCGAGCCACTGGCGCCTACTCAAAAGATGATTCAATATGTCTCTCAAAAAGCAGCATTAGTTGATCATTGGGAGTTGGTGAAGAGGACAAGCACATCTCTCAAGTTCACTCATACTGACTGCAAACCCACACTGAATCCAGTCTGTGGAGTCAATGTTACGTAGGAGGAGTAGACTCTGCTTTTTCATTTCCGATAGGCAAGAAAAAAAAAAAACATCCCTTAAATGGAACACACCCACATCTCTCTTAATCATCCTGCCGGTCAGTGTGTGGGAGGGGGTCACAGGGAACAGAAATATCTGTGGACGAAGAAAGCCACGAGTCCAGCCAGAGCTATGCCCAGACTGTCTCCTACACTGGCAGCAGCCATAGCAAACTCCCTGTGTCTGTCTTCAGTCTGTGGAAGAGAAGAGAGAGGTCAGGTACAGATACCCACTGTAGGCTGAGACTGCAGCAGAGAGCCTCAGCTCAGCAGCTCAGCCTCATGCAGCCTGTCAGCAGCTACATTAACATATACGCAGAGATCTGGTTTCACTGCATGTTTCACAAAACAAGAACGGGGTATAATTCAAATAACCACTCTGAGTTTCATCTGCAACAGAAAAAAAGAACAGAAAACTCTTTGATTACCGTTAAACCGCCGTTTAAATAAAACATAACAGCACAAATAGGTGACCTTTGATGTTAAAAGCTTTGCAGCCAGGTAAAGGCTGTGATCCCTGTGTGGTGTGAGCTTCACTGTTCACTGTGGTAGCTGAACAATCGGATTAGAAAAGCATCAACCTGGAAGTCACAACCACGAGGCTGAGCTTTGCTTTGAGCCAACATGTCCTGCCATGCTGATGTGTAACAGCTCATATTCACAATGTTCATTGTGTACAGCAGAGGCTGGTGATGTCTATCGTCTTGTAAATAACATTTCATCTGAACAGACCCTGAACAACGGGCCATCTGATAAAGTGTGAGACTGACCTCCTTGCTGATGAAGTAGAAGGTGTTGACATATGCAGCTCCACCCAGCAGACCCTCATAGAGGACAATGGCAAACACCAGCCAGGCACTGGGCAGGAACTGGTAACGCACTGCGAATAGGAGCAGCACCAAATTCACCACCTGTGGAGGTCAGAGAGGAGGGCAGGTGAAAAAACAGAGCCTGGCAAACAGCACTTTCATACAAAAAGGACTAAACTGAAACCCAGATGGGTCAGTGGTCACAGGTTGAGGGTCACCAGCAATGTGACACCATCTCAATGCAGCTCTTTGACAAGCAGCCTGAAAGAACTGAGCTTCAAAGCTTCTGTGAAAAAAAACTGTTATATGAAAGATTTGGCTATTTTATGAAATCAACATGCTGTTTTTTAAGCTCTGACATTTGCCACTAAGGCCCTGTTCAGACATTAACCTGACCACTAAAGATGCAGGATCTTCAGTGGTCAGATCTGAGAAAGGAAGTTCACAGCTTTTATTAAAATGTGCCTCCAGCTACGTCTCAAGCGACCACTGGCCAGATCGAAGTTTTATCAACTCGTTTTATTGTTGTTGTTCTGTTTTAAGAATTTATTCTTCAGCATTGGCACTTCATTTCAAACATAATTTGTAGTTTCAGTTATTTCCCACAGCTTCATGGCTTCAAAAATAGTCACAGGATTAAAACCTGTGATAATGTTATGGATGCTAAGTATAAGCAAATAAACAGGAGTGTGTGTGTGTGTGTGTGTGTGTGTGTGTGTGCGTTAGTAACAAAAAGGGTTGAGTGAATCAATGAGCATCTATATTAAAATAAGGTTTTATCCATTTGAGATGACCCTGCAGTACCAACTGAAAAGTGACTTGCAATGATTATTAACTCACATGGTGGGAACAAATTCATCAGAAACAGCTGAGGAGTAACATCAGGGGGGTTAAGTAACACTAACAAAATGCCCCCTGCTGTTGTGAATTCTTTCATCCACCAAACATAGATCATACCCCAGTCCTCCTTAATGATCAACAAACTTTCAAGCAAAGAAAAGGTTTAGGATGAATTCACCTGAATACAAGAAGCCTTCTGCATCATGACAAATAAGAACATATTAACATTCTTCTGTCACAGACTGATCCTGATTGTTCAGTTTTGTCTGAATTTTGGCTGAAAGAATCTGTCAGTGACTCCGTGGTACCTATGGATCACTTCAATATTTTCAGATGTGATAGAGTTGGCAAGGGAGGCAGTGTGGCAATATATGTCAAATCCTACTTAGAGGCTTCAGTCCTAAAATCTGTCACCATCCCAAAATGTTTCCAACTGCTAATTTTGAAGGTTGCTTTGGGAAAGAATAATACTATTGATTGTCTGGCCAAGATACTTTGACGTTACTTGGATTTTGAAATGATCGTGATGGGTGACCTTAATCTCGATTGGTTAAGTGGTGCCTCAAATTATTTCAAAGAGGTTAGTGGAAACCTCAGCCTATGTCAGCTTGTTACTAGGCCTACCAGGCAAATCCTAATAATTATTCACGGTCTACCCTTATTGATTTGATTTTTTGTAGGGTCTTTGACCAGGGTATAAGTGATCACTGCCCAACAGCATGTGTCAGGAGCAGGCAGTTGCCAAAAACAAAACCACACACAGGAATTTCAAAAAATTTGATAGCCAAGCTTTCCTCGATGACCTTGTTTCCAGTAATATTCGTTCCATAATTCAAGCCACTGACGTCCAGGTTGCTACAGACACCTTTGTGGAAACATTTAACTCTTCAGTGGATAAACATGCTCCCTTTAGGAAGATTCAAATTAAGAACAGAGAACACCTTGGTTTTCACAGGAAGAAATTTAGCTTGGTCTGGTGCCAGGCACTCTGGTAACCCTCACCATTGGCTCACTTTCAGACAGATTCATTCAGACAGACAGCTGTGAGGAAAGCTAAAACCGAGTATTATGATTATCTTATCTCCGGTTCTTTCTCTAACCCGGCTATATTCTGCAGTGCAGTAATCTATTTAAAAATAAAGCTTCAAGTGCTCTGCTGACACACAGTTACTATCAATCAACCCTAGATCCTCTACTGGTGAGGGTAATTAAGAACCTGTTTTCATCAGGTTGGCAGCTCCAATTATTGCTGAGCCGCTTACATATATATTTAATCCTTCCACTTCCTCTGGCAAATTTCCTCCTGGAAACCCGCCCAGGTGACTCTGCTGTATAAGGGAGGTGACAGGGATAACCTGGGAAATTATCATACCATTTCTAAGTTATCTTGCCTCACTAAGGTTCTAGAGACGTTGATAAACAACCAACTCAAGGATCTTCTTTCTACCTATTCAGTACTCAGTCCCCATCAATCAGGATTTAGAGCCAATCACAGTACACAGCATTAGACAAGAAAAAACACTGTGCTGCTTTATTTGTTGACTTGTCAAAAGCATGTTGTTTCTCACCTGTAGCAGAGAGAGAGCCCACAGCTTCCTGATCTTCACACAGCACAGAGAGGATCGAGACACTAACACACCAACCTGGTACAGTGTCTGGTACCTGAACACACACAAATAAAACCTGAGTCCCAGTCTACATCCTTAGACCATTTAATGACAGTCACTCCTTAAGAATAACTTTGTGGTGAGGTTAACTGACCAGCGATACTGCTCTGCATGGGACAGGAAAAAGTTGGGAAAATACAGGAGCTCCATCTGGGGGAAGGAAACATCTGCATCATGACCACGTTAGATGGTTTGAAGTATATCTGAGGAGGTTTTCACAACTTGCAGTAAGATCAGTGTGATGACAGGTGGCACCATCCAACTTACCAAGCCCTGGTTGATGAAGTACTCAGCAAAGTAAACCAGCCCCAGGGGAAACACGAACTTCAGTAAACCCTGTTCACAGGAACCAAGAGGATTATGTAACCATAGAAATACTCAGATACTCTGACATATATTTCTTTTACTATAATTTCTTCTTTACTTTTGTCTTTCTTTATATCTAGTTGTATTTTTTGTACTTATTTAACTGTCCCTCTTTCTAATCCTTTGCACTGGACACCAAGTCAAATTCCTTGTAGGTGTAATAGCTACTTGGAGATAAAAGCTGTGTTGATTCTAATGAGGAGTTCACTTACTCTGATGACATGCAGTTTCTCTGTGAAGGTCAGAGGTCCAGTGCTCATGTCGTCTGCTGCATTCAAGGGAAAGGGAGAACAAGGCCTGTGCAGTTATTCAACAGCAGGATATTTAAAATGACACTTCAACGTGAGGTGATGTGACAGAAACAACCAGCTGCCTCCTGTACATGACAAGTTGACTGTGGAGAAAAGCCAAATAACTTCATTTGCTATTTCAGCAGGTTCACCTTGTTTTGCACAAGAGAACTCCTCTGGAGGTCTGATCGCTCCACCATCCATGAAGAGATGGGCAACAGATTACATCAAAAATGAACAAGCTGGGTTCTGCTTTAACAATATTAGCACGTCTACTCTGTAACATCTTTTGCTTGTTTAACAGCTGACGAACTGGTCACAGGACCAGAGGCTTCACTCAAGAGGGTTGGACACAGTCTCTTACTTAATCATGGGAGTACTGAAGTCAAATGTGCAACACACTAATGACTGTGCCAGCTCCCATTCCCTTTAAAGGCCAGGTGTGTGTGCATCTAACACATTTTAGGAGCACTAGCAGAAAATTGCAGAGCAAATATTCACATTTCCTTTTCATTCATGATCCTCACACACACTGGGCTGCCACCTGTAATGACAGATCCCAGATTTTTTGAGTTGCCCCTTCCATGTTTCACCAGTGTTAAAAAAAAAAAGGAAAAAAAGGGCAAATTTACTGGTTGCACATGTACAAGTAGATGAAAAGTTTACTTGCACAGTCTCAAATTTTAGGTGCAAAATGGATGTGAAAATGACAACTGCATCAGTCTGAAGCTAGCAAAAAAACAAAACAAAAAACACTTGTGTTGCAATCAGCACTTGGCACGTGCAGCTCAGTGCTCCTTTGACCCCACACGGGGATCAACACCAATCACCCTGAAGATATTCCCTGGCCGTGCTGCGCAGGTTGTGTGTGCATAGCAAAGGAAATATAGACATAATAATATAATATTATAATAATATGGTTTCATTTGTCAGCCTACTTGCACCAAGATTGATTTTCCTTAACTGGAGACAAAAAACAGCAACAAATTATTCACATCTTATGACGGATGTTAGGAAAAATTTGGAGCTGGAGAAAATAAGATTCCTGTTGAAAAATCAGGAGGGAAACTTCTACAGAGCCTGGCAGCCATTTATTGATCATTTTAACCACAACATATAGTCTGATGGCAAGATTTACAGGTGCTCTTTAGCCTAAGGAAAGAAATTTGTTTGTTTAGTTTAAATTTTGTTTTATATTTAATATTTGTTTTATATTTATATGTGCGTGTATGTATATATAAATATATGTGTGTATGTGTGTGTGTGTATACATGTGTATATATTATTTATCTTTTAAATGAATCCCCTTTATCATTTTTTAAGATACCTAATTTAACTATAATGGTTGTAGTTTTATGTTTTATCTAAATAAAAATAAAATAAATTGTCTTTGTATTATTATCTGTTATGTGTTGTGTTTAAAATATGTGAAAAATCAATAAAGAGGGTTTGAATTTAAAAAAAGGGATAAAATAATAGAGTTAAGGAACCCCAGGCACTGTACCCTACAACACCTCTGTATAGCAATGCAAAAAAATAAACATAATGAAGATGAAGATTAATTGCAGGACTGTTGTATTAGACTAATTTAGTTTCATCTGGGTGTTCCTGACAGATAACATGTCTGAATGATAACATCCTCCAAAGCAAACCGAGATAAAACAGCTGGAGCCGCTTTTGTTATCTGACTTCACTTGCTCTCATTATCTACTGACTAGATAACCATCTTCTAAAGAAATGTGCTGCACGGATGCTGTTATTATAAAACCCCGGTGTTAGAATACTCTTCACACCATGCAACAAAACAAGTCATTGCTTTTTTTAAAAATGTCCCACTTCCACTGGATTTGGTCAGACTGGTGTTTTCCATTTCAACGTATTTAAAATGAAGTGTGTGACATGTACCTGGGGTAGACTTCTCCTGCTCCTCTTCTTCTGAATCATCCATCAGCCGCTGTCTCTCCTCTGAGCCCACCGCAGCATGCTCTGTCCCCCTGCTTCTCCACTGAGGTAAAGTAGGTGGAGGAACCAGCAGAATGAAATAGCTGGTGGAGATGGACAACAATGTTTGTGTAAGCAAAGAAATCAGAAGAGGAAGAATGCACTATTGTGAATAGTAATGCTGTGTCAGCTAGCTGGCCCAGATTGAAATACTGTTCTATCCACATTGTTTGTCTATCAATTGCCATCAAATTTGCTACAGATGTTTTTGTTTCCACAATTGATGCTCTGGCCCTTCTTCCTACCATCATCAGATCAAATACAGTGGTTTCTGACTAACCGCTAACTACACATCTACTACAAACTTTACATCAACCCCAGCCGCACCTTGTGTTTGACGTGTTTCGACACTCTAAACTGTAAGATGGTGTATAAGATAAACATTATAATAACTTCAAAAATCTCTATCAGCAATGTGGCTAAGAGCATGATGTGATACTGTTGCATGTGGGTGCACATTCATGTCTAATGAGGCAGGCTGGGATATGTGCTTCAGGCTGGGTAATGTGTCCCTGAAGAGCTGCTAAACTAATAAGAGTTGCATGTGTTGTCGACACTCACATACTCTTTTGAAAATACAACACATGTTAACATGCTGACATTAGCATTTAGATTAAAGGACCGCTGTGCTTAAGACTTAGGCCTCACAGAGTCAGTTTCAGCCTCGCTCAACCGAGGATAGGAAATATATGGAAGATAAAAATGATAACATATTTAAAACTATTTAAATCTCCATCCACTGCATCATAACACACGTCATTACTCTCTCTCTGTCTCTCTCACCTAATTAACATGGCGAATGGGACCACCAGCATGATGAGAAGTGTGATCTGTGGTGACAGGCCAACCTGCGTGAGGCCTGAGTACAGGAAGGCTCCAGCAACACCAGCACCACCAGTGCCTGAGCCCCAGCCTCCCAGAACATCCCTGCAAAAACAAAAGCAGTGTTCACAATCCAAGCTAAACGTGGTCATAAGAAACATCATAACCAGTAATTTCAAACATGTGAGGAACACACCCACACACGCTCGCACACACAGCTTTTTGATGTCACTGCTGAAAGGTCTCCAATTGTGGTTCATGTTCACGAGAGAGAGATAATCAAATTATCTTTCAAGGGCTTGAAGCTTCACATAGAGTCAGTTTCTGTGAAATATCATTTACTGGCACATTTTTGAACTCAAGGACGTCAAGCTTTCTTCTCAAGTTCCCGTTACAGACCATTGTTTTTATCTGGTTTGATTTCTCTGTGAAGCACTTTGTCACACAAACTCTGCTGCATAAATTAACTTCTGTTTATGATCATCATTATTTCTGAGATGGAAAGAAACAAATGGAGGAAATAAATAATAACTGGAAAAAAACTCTGAAAGCAAGACAAAGTTAATGTCATAGTTATAATTATCAGATACTGAGTCACACTTGAAATTTCTGTTTTTTCAAACTGTTGACACATGTTTTTCCTGGTACAAATACAGAAAGAGGTTATTACATGCAAAATAATGTAAATAAAAACAGAAATAGAATACAGGCATCCATATAAACACATGCAGTTTTATAATGCTTCCTACCATACAGATTGTTGTGCAGTGTTCAAACCTGACAGTCTCTTCACAGACTGCGTGTTACACTTTTTTTTTTTTTTCAAAAATTTCTGGAACTGTAAGATGAAGTGTTTACCTGCTGAAGAAGACAGTGAGGGAGAGAAAGGACAGTTCTCCCAGTCCAGCACTGATACTGGCAAAGATCACTCCTACAAACAGAGACAGAGACAATCTGTGAGTGAGTGAAACAGGGACAGACAGAAAAGGAGGCATTTATTCCTTTGTTTGCTAAAGAAGGAGAAGTGTCCTCAGAACTCAGGTGTCTCATCTGGTGAAATCACACTTTAGTCACTTTTCCTCAGAGGTGTCATTCTAAATGTTTGACTCTGATGTGTTAATGAAGACAAGGACCTCAGCGTCAATGTACTGTATAAAAAAAGCTTCTATTCACGGATAATTATAGATGGAAATACGACCAAACATTTGTTTTTACATGATTGTAAAATCCACACTCAAAACACACCAAGATGGAAATGCTGACAGGAGCTGGTTGTGTGTATTCCCTGCAATAAGGATAAGGACAGGGTACGTTTGCCATGTGTAAAGCCCTGATTCAGGGCTTATGTTTAAACCTCACCACAGTTGTGGAGTAGATCAAATCTGAAATATTATCTCAACTCAACAAAATTAGCACGTAGCCCAGAGTGAGTTCAGATTAAATCTGCGCGTTCCACATGAACCAGCTCAAGAGTTAAAAAAAGACTGCAGTCAGACCAGGCCCCTCAGCAAAGGACAACAAGAGGAGCCCCCAGCTGTTGCTTCAGAAGCAGCTTCAGACGAGATGAAGGGGGGTCTGTCCAGGCTCACAAACACCTGGCCACGGCTGCCCCCTCACGTTTCTCACTTGCTGGCAACACGGTTCAGAAGATGAGGCAGATGTGGTGCTGTTAAGCTCAACCACAGTTGATCAGTCAAACTACTGCGGCTTCATGTTGCCAAAGAGGCTGCTTTGATTTTCAATGGTAAGATTTATTTAGTTATTGTTGCTCAGTGACTGTTTTAGATGCACAGTAGGTTCAATGACAGGGAAAAGTCATGCCCTGGATTTTGTTTTTGTTTTCGAATATAAGGATAAAAGTCAGAAAAAGCACAAAGAAATTAGTCTCATGCAGAAAACAAATAAACAAAAATAAGATAAAGTATGTGCTCGAGAGGGGACAGAAGCAAAAAGCTTATTCAGTTCCACCCCTTCCTCACCATATCATATCATATCATATCATATCATATCATATCATATCATATCATATCAAATAAAAATAAAAATATAAGATATACGTTCACCTCTCTAAAACCTGAGTTTACTTTGGCCTGAAAGATCCTGAAGAAATCTTTATAATACTGATTGTATTAAACTCAACACATACAGTATTACTGTTAGTCTAAGAAGTTTAAGCTCTGTTTTGTGCATCAAGAATAAGTCATACAATGTCAAGGGTAAAATGAGAAACATTTATCATTGTCATATATAGAGATACTTTTGCATTTGAACAGTGGAACTAAATGAAATTAAGATGTTCACCTTTGACTTCTCATAATAATTTCATATAAATCATTTATTCACCAAAATT
>OMNW01035759.1:42304-60464 GCA_900303245.1 Selene dorsalis
GAGACATGAAACTTTCTCTAAGTAGTAATGAACACATTTACTGGTATGTTTTATTTATAAAAAAAAGTTAAATTACCATAAATAATCATATATTTGCCAGAGGATTTGTTAGGATGAAGATACAAAATCATTTCTTGTTTCCTACACTCATTGTTCCACTACATTTTATTATGTTTTTCACAATAAAAGTCTGTCTATGTAACATCACCCCCTCTTCACCTCTGTGTTCCTGTAGTTCCTCTGCGTGATCCAGAAATCCTTCAGGAGCTGAAGCTCTCCATCGTCCCAAACAGTGTGTGTAAGACACAGTATCCTGAGATGACCTCTGACATGCTGTGTGCAGGAGAGGGAGGGAAGGACGCATGCAAAGTAGAGTTTTTTCTTTCTTTCTTTCTTTTTATTATAAATTTCAGACAAAATTTGGTCATATAAGAGCCAATCAACTGTTGGCATTCAAAATATAACAAGTGGCTCTTAGGCGTTTTGGGGTGCAGCCCATTAAAAACAAAAGTGCTTAGTGGAGCCCCTTGTTACATGTTACATGTCAAATGTTGTTAGTTTCCATGTTAAATTTTAATTTTGTTTTAACTTATTTGTTACTGAAAACATTTGTCATTAATACCAAACATGCATCTTGCTCATAATATTGTACTCTACCTGCTCATTGTGCTTTTACTGAAGTAGGATTTATTATGTCAAAGTGTTGAATCTAATTAGTTCTATTGGCTATTTTCAGTAAGCATCTTCTCCCACTGAATAACAATTGACCTATCCCTCCAAAACCACCATATTAACCTACTGAAAGTCAGTTCAGCAATTAAAAGAAATGGAAGGAATGATGCAAAATGCAAAGACTGAAACCATGAATGTGCATGTGTGTGTTGTTTGGGCTCCACAGGGGGATTACGGCGGCCCACTGGTGTGTGGTGGAGCCCGTGGTTTTGTGCAGGTTGGCATCATGAGTTTTGGCAGTCGTGACGGTTGTGCTGTCTCGGGCCGCCCTGGCGTCTACACACAGGTGTCCAAGTATCTGCGCTTCATCAACGACTACATCCACCACGCTGAAGAAGCCTCAGTTGAGGTCTAAACCTGAACGTGTAAGCCATCCAGTCTATTCCCCTGACGAGGAACCTTCCTCTTGAAAACCTCTCTCCTGCGCTGTACTGTCAGTCCTTGAATCTGATTGTCTTCTACTCTGGTTTCTTCATCTAAATTCTTTGCATTAAAGCTTTGAAGCATTGGTCTCTGTGTGTTGATGAATTCCTGTTGATGGACTTGAAGCACATCTCCAACCATTTACACACAATATCAACAACTCTGTCTTTCTTGAGTTTTAATAAACATTCATGACTGGAATCACACACACATACAACTGCACGAACAGTCAGTCAGTGAGTGAATAGAGATGTCCTCCCCTCTGCCAGTCTTATAGCTCCCAAAACATGTTGCCAATAGTCAAAATATATGGCACCCAGGTGGCGCTGGTCTGCACACCATACAGAGACACAACAACGGGGCACTTTGTTTGTGAGAGCCCCCCAGGCTCACGACCTTTAACCTGTCTTCCATTAGATCTCCTTGTATGTCTCAGTTCTGACATGGCATGGATTATATGAGTGACACATATCATAAACATATCTCATAATATCATAAAAAGAGACATATCATGGAAATATCACTTTTTAAAGGCTCTTTAACATATATTTGGTGTTTGTCTTGCCTTCCGGCCCCAAAATGTGAGAATTGACAAAATAATCTGTAATCTGCTCCTTAGATTGAAATCCATGTGGTTTTTCAAACTGTTCCCTCAATCGTCTGACAATGATGTCATTAGTTTTCGATTTGCATAATACCACCCCTACCTATGAGTACCAGTACAGGTGGAAGGGGTGGGACGGGGCTAGCAGTGGTTCATTTGCATTTAAAGGGACAGGGCACTGAAACCAGCCGTTCTGAACAGGGCTGTTTTGAGTGGATGAAAAGAGCTGTGATGTTTGATCCTTGGGGTATTTTGACCAAAGTATGTCACAGACTTGTCTTTAAGACACCTGGGAACTATTTTAATTTGTGAAAAAGGGGCATAACATGTCTCCTTTAATAGTGTATTTATGTGGGTTTGTGTAAACGAAGACTTTTTGGAAAATGATCTGGTTATTTTGGAAAACGTATAAGGGGAAAGATCCATTTCTGTAAATACATGGCTGTCTGTAAACATGGCCTCAGATCCAGAGCCTCCCTCTAAGGAAGGCTTGAGGTGATGAAGTGACCCTTCATTTCATGTACTTTCAGCTCACAGGGGGACATTCAGCATGCCAAGTGCACATTACCTCAAAGTGTGCAACGTCTCTGGAATTGTTGTTCGACAAAACTGCACATTCGTATTTCTTTTGATTGTGTATATATTCTTTTTGACAGAGCAGCACAATAACTCAACTCCAACTAGAAAAATAGAAGCTAACTTAACAGTCAACTTGTTATAGATTTCCCAGTTCAGATAATAAAGCTGATGCATCATCAGATAACAGATAACACTTAATGCTGATTAAGATGCACTTTTTTATTTGTTTAATCAAAGCATCATCGCCAGTAAAGAGGAAGATGAACGTGACAAAGTTAGCAGCAGCTGAAGCCACGTACCCAGGATGAATCTTTCTTCAAAACACACCATTATTATGTTCAGATTAAGAAATGCTCAGTTTGAAAGCTACAATCAGCCTTAAATACCTCCTGAAATACAGATGGAACTTTTTCTGTAACTCCATAAGAGCAGGGCTAATTAAGACTTCATCTACAATTACCTTTGTGTATTTCTTAAGAAAATTATCCTCTAGGGAGAGAGTTTTGTTAGCAAATTGTTTTCTCCAAATTTTAGTTTAGTACCATTCGAGTCTGGCAACAACAACAACAACAGCAGCAGCAGTTTTGTCTCGGTTCAAGCTTCAGAGTAAGAGTGGGATCCACTTCCAAGCATGTCACAGCAGCTAGCTAACTTGAGTCTTTAAATGAAATGAAGGTGATTGGTTGAAGACTGATCTGTTATCTGTCTTGTGTTTGCAGTTAAGTTAGTTCACATTAATGTAACACTGACAACTCTCACAAGTACGGATGGCTCTTGCATGATATACATTTGATATGCAAGCCTGTAGTTTGAAAGAGATGCATTTTTTCTTATGTATATGTTGTATAGCGTGATGGGAGTGGCACCGCCCCTCATGTCATGAGTGGAAAACATGAAGCTTAGAAGAGTACAAAGACTGCAACAAGAGGGGGTAGAGGGGGCAGCACTGGTGGATTAATTGGCAAGTGTCCCCACATCCCTTAGTTGATTAGGTCAGATGTCATTACAAAAGTTGTCCTGATATGTAGCTTCTTGTTTCTGTGTGAAATGCACTATACAACATGTAAACAACTTTTCTGAGCGGCTGGATTTCTTTTTCCCCACTTTTGAAGGGGCTCTGCTAGCTGCTAAGTCCTTGTGCTAAGCTACATTAGACACCTAGGATAATGAGCTTGCCTGGTTGTAACATGAAGAAATGATAAAAAAAAAAAAAAGTCATAGTGTTCATTGTTTAAAAGGCTCACAGACCTTTAGACACTAGATGCAGCACCACTTTGAACTTCCTGCATTCAGCCCAGATCTGGATTGGCAGTGGTGTTTCACATCTGAAGGCACATAGTCAATGCACTACAGGAACAACATAAAACCCTAAATAAATACTTCAACTCATCAAATAAAAATGCAGCCACATTCAAGACTTTAAATGAAAGTAATTCAATGTGTCAGAGCAAAGTGTTTTCCCCATCAATAAAACAATTACTGACTCTTCACACTTTGGTGTCTCAGTAACAACTTTGGCCAAAATTATGTCCTAAATTCATCCTCACACAGTCTTTGTCTTAAAAATAAAATGACAAATTAGTGGAGAACTAATTCATTTTCATGAGGAAAACTCCCAACTTTCCAACCACAAGAAGAAAAAAAAAGCAAAGTGAGTCCACGTGAAATTAAAAACAGTTTTTAAAAGTTGTTTTTGGTCTGTGGATCAATGTCCACCATCAGTTCGGTGCAGACAGTCTCTTCCTGGAAAGTAACTGTCACTGAGGTTGTTCAGCAGCTGTGTTGTCTGATATAATGTCCTGAATAATCATTGGTTACCTCAACATGCACACACCTGGAGTCATTGATTACTGAGCTTTTACAGAACCAGAGTAGTAACCAGAACCAGGTTGGTTTGTGCATGTGGGGAAAACTCGAGTCCTGCTCATAGTGGCAGATGTGCCTGCGACTGCTCCTGCAGCTGTGGACCTGGGTGTGGTGTAGGCTGAGGGGAGCTGCTGCTGTCCTTCTCTGTCTCTGCTGCCGAGCCGTCCTTCCCCTCGCACTCCTCGGCTTTTCGTTTCTCTGCCTTGGTCTTGAACCTCAGCCCATGACCTGTCAGAGGCAGTAAATATTAAATTAGTCTTTGACCAGCTGTCCAAAATCACAAAGTGTGTGAATTTACAATGACATGAAACAGGAAAACAGCACATCTTCACATCTAATCAGTTAATTTTGCTTAGTGATAATTGTAGTTTATTGACTGGCGATTCATTAGAGATTATTATTAGAGATATTACTAGATATAATTATTGGTGTACAGGTGAACACTTTTTAAAAAGCAAAGATTTTCTTCTAATGTTGGCAACAACACCTGTTTACTTAACCATCATTTCTTTATTTGCCATCAGTGGAAGTACCCTCCATATCTATCACTTCTTATCCTCTACTATAATTAGCATGCTAACCAGCTAGCTCTAACCCAGCCATTAGTACCAATACTGTATTGTAAACATAGCATTTGCTGAGGATTTTGGCAAGGCTTGTTGAGTGAGCTGCTGTTAAAGTCAACCTTGGCTATTGCTCCTTTAACCTTGAAAAACATCCTCAATCATATCTGAACCAAAACAAAGTATTTAACTGTCTCAAATAAAGAAAACATGAAGAATTTAAGAATGTACTGTAATTTAAATATTCTATATTCTAAGAGAATATGACTTACATTAACATGTTTAGTATACATCAATCAATAATTGCCAATAATCACATTAAAAGTGAGATTACAAGAAATAAAATTGATATTTAAAAAAACAGATGCTTCCCATTTGCCAAACCCAGAACAGACACTCCACTGTCACCAACAGAGTTAACTGGACACAGACACCAGCTGTGGATCCTGAAGGGTGGAGCACCAAAATAGTTTCACCCCAAACAGCAGACGACTAAATATAGTCGTCTGACTGTCTGTCAAAATTAAACCAATTCCATGTGTCGAAGTTACATAACAAGGTCGATCTGCGTGTTTTAGAGTAGAATTTGTTTCCTCCGAACAGCTGAGCTAAAGACTGAACCACAACTGTACAAGCTGTTAACTAAATGATCCATCACACATGTGAAAGCCTCTTTGCTGATGTGAATACTTTTTTTCAACATGTAAATCTGATGAGGAAAAGCTGAGGTTAAACAGAAACATAACTTCTGTTGCTGTTTCTTTCTTTATTATTACTTATTTTCGATACTATTTCAGGACCAGTCATGTTACTGTGACTCTGAGGTGACGAGGACCTAATAATTTATATTTTTAAAGATTTGAGCATAAAATTTAAGATACTAGATATAAAATAATCAGAATTTGGTCACAGGCAGCACAGCATATATCTACATATCTGTGTGTATGTGTGTGTGTGTGTACACTGACTTGGACAGTCTGCCACCTCCTTGAAGGCCTTTTTCTTACAGCAGCCTCGACACAGGTTAAACACACATTTATTTCCCTGCAGGATGAAAACAATAAAACCACATCAACCAAACACTGCAGAAGCTGGAGTTAAAAATTGAAAATACAAAATGCACCACACTGCATCATTGCACAGGTGATTATATGTTCCACATGTCTTACTGTAAAAACAACGTTATCATTTAACTCGTTGTCTGTGACACTGAGGACAAAGACTGATCTGAACTCAGTTTGGGCTCTTCTGTCACAGTGAATCACATGAAACAGGTGCAGTGTTTAAAAGGACAGCTTACCTTTGGGTTCCCACACTGTTCACATTTGATGTACTTGGCTGTGGAGAGAAAGAGGAGGGGCACCGTCAGACAGTGTGTGTTTGAGATCAGGAGATCAGGACCACAGTGTATGGACGTGTCAGGCTCACGTTTCTGATCGGGACAGAAGTTCTTGTTGGGGTTGCGGGATCTCTTCTTCTGTTTGTTTTTGGAGAGAGTGTCAGCAGACCCGTCAGAGTCCTCCAGCGCTCTCTTCTGACACACCGTCTTCTTCACCTCTGAACCCTGGCTGTTACCATTGGCAACTGGCTCCTTTGGCCTGCAGGATGTAGTCAGTCAGCAGAAACATCATCATGTGTTTATTTTACCCTCCGTCAGGACAGGTCATCCTTTGATAGGTGTATCAAACCATGTATGAAAATGTCTCTGTGACACCATTATATACATATACAGACCAATAACAACTGTGTGGTGACTCACGCTGGTCTGATGTATGGCTGACAGATCCAGTGGGGGAAGGGTAGACTGCTCTCCCTCTGCTCCTCATCCTTTCCTCTGGCTATCTCCTCCTGTGCAGACACACCACACCAAGCATTGCTCATCCAGTCAGTCTGCTCAGATTAGACTCACTGAACAGCACTGTCACTCTGAAAAGTTGCATCTCAAACATGTGAGTCGATACTGGCAGAGATCAGAGGTCACATGCATGTACAACAAGTTTGAGATGTACATTATTTGCTGTATGGATTGTGAGCTTGAAGCTACCATCCATGATGTGATTTACATTATTCATATATATAGTCTGGATAAGGAAGATGTAAGCTAATGCAAAATGTACTGTAAATGCACACAGCACCATGAGGCTGTATGACCCGAGCTGACCCTCTCTGGACAGTTGAAAAAAAACGTCTCAGTCTCTTCCCTCTGTCCATAAAGCAAGATCTCCTCAGGAGACTCAGAAGGCCTGTGGACTGCAGCGGAGTATGTGATAAGGGTCATGTGACCTACACCGAGCGCTAAACTAGCCACCTAGCTTCTCCACCAGCTCCACTCTGCCTCTTACAGTGACTGATGTTAGCCGAGTTAGCAAAGATAAAGCAGTGGATCCCACCATAGATGCCTTTGGCTCCATCTGTCACATTACACTCACTGTCTGTAATACCAGTGGCAGTAGCTGGACAGTGGCAACATCATCATCATGTGTCTACTGTGTGATTATCATTCAAACCTTACAATGGTGCCTGAGTGGTGAACTTGAGCTCTCACACATTCATGTTCCTAATGTTTCTTCTTTCTTCTGATAAGAAGAGTAGACACTTTATATTTCAAGTGCAATTTTATTCTGAATTTTTTATCCGCAGTTTTGGTTACCTGGCAACGCAGCCTCAGCTTTTTGCTGACATCAGCCAAACCCTCCATGTTCTTCACCTTGGCCAACTCCTCTCTGAGGTCGTGGTGGATCTGTAGCCTACACACACACACACACACATACATTACACACTATACTGGAGAAGATGTAAAATCTGAGCAATAAGATATTGTTACTGATTTTGTGTTAAAATACTACCTTAATATGTATTTTAAATATTATATATGAATGAGGTCATAATATTTTGAAATGGCTAAAATCCATATCACATACAGATAAAGATAAAGATTGCCTTGACTTAATTTTTTAAAGGATTTTTTAAAACTATCCACAGATAAATTAAATGAATATATCTATTATGCATTTATGAAGCATATTAAATAGCAAGTCACATTCAGTTTGAATGGAGTGAATTACAGAGTAGGTCTATAACATTAAGTGCACTGCATTACTGGTTGTAAACTAATGTAAACTGTTAGGCAGGCTTTACTTGGACAACTTGGTCAGCTTCAGAGAACCCCTGCTCCCCATGCCTCTCTAACAAAATGGTAACAAACCGTTGGTGAAGTAGGGGGTCATAACATATTACAGTAAATGCATTTGTACGCAGACAGACATACGTGTGGTGCCACAGCTTGAAGAGGTGGGCTCGTACATAGGACAGAGTACAGGGAGGATACTGCTTCACCACCTCTAGGTACTCCTCAGCCATCTCCCACACTGGGGGGCTGCGGCCCTCAAACAGGGCTGGGTTATGGAGGTTCCCCTCTAAAAATAACACATGATAACAAAGCAGTTTTGAAAGAATGCATAACCACAACTAGAAAAGTATACAGATATCCTCTTTGACATCAATTAACACCAATGACTTAGGAAAAAATGTGGTTATTGAACAAAAGTAAACAGTAACCTGCACTCATGACTCCCTGGACTCCTGTCTCCTGAATACAGCGCTCCACATCACTCAAGTGCTGAATGTTGCCGTTGGCAAACACTGGAATATTGACTGCCTTCCTGTAGCAGAAGACAAACACTCAATGAAAAAAAATGGATCACGGGTCACGGAAAAGAAATGCTCAGCACTATGACTTTTTAATTTTGTTTCAATATCGGAAGTATTGGATAACAAGGAAACAGATGACTTAGTATAAACAACTGGAAAAGCTACAGATATGTTCAGATACAGCACAGTAAAGAGCCTAAACAGTGGCGGTAACTCACCGCACTGCCTTGATGTGCTCCCAGCTAGCAATACCAGTCATGGCTCCTTTCTGGTCTTTGGTTCTGCCATGCACAGTCAACAGCTGGGAGAGAAGAGGAGGAGGAAAAACATATTAAGGACTTTTAAGACCCTTCTAACTTCATTTGAGTGTAATATCTTAAATACCATCTACTATTCTGAAACTCACAATACATCCAATATTTTTAGTACTAACATGAAGGTGGAAACTACAATTACATAAATTTATTTTAATGTTCTTTTTTTTATTAATTCTGTACAGGTAAGTCAACTTCACAGCACAGTTAAGTTGATAGAAGCCAAGGTTAAATATTAAAAAAAGACAAAAACAGTGCTGATATTATAATAATAATTACCTCGATAAACTAAGGATAGCACTGCAAAGCAGAAATATAGAAAATGGGAGAAAAACCCAAAGAGCGAGGAGGAGCTGTGGAAGTTCAGAGTTTAGGGGAGTGTGTGACTGTAGAGCTGGACTGACTAGAGAGCATAGGCAGTGTACTCATTATTCCCATCACTGTGATCATACCTGACATCCAGCCTGTTCCAGCATCTGGGCATAGCGGACTGTCTTTTCAATCTCCTTGAACACCCGGATCTTACATGTGATGGGAACCGAGAGCCTTTCATTGGCTAACCTGACTGTAAGATAACAGTGGTATTTTAGTTTGACTCTGTGGAACTGTGGTGCTTTGTAAAACAAAAAAGAAAACAGATGAGGGGAGAGCGGCGCTACACCTCTGATGTGCGCTTATTAGGAACCAGATAAAGCACTACAATTTCAGCTTTGCTGGTATGTTTGTTTAATGAACACAAAGATGATGAGACTTACTCATTTTCTCTAACAGCTCCCATTCGTCTTGTAAAAAGACTCCGTAGTGACCTGAAGCACAGGGAAGAACACGTTAGTTTTCCTTCATTATGTCGTCTGTAGGGTGATGGGTATCTTTTCTGATGCGACCACAAGGTGAGAATTTGTTTCTGTTCAAACCTCTTTTAGCTATCATCTGTGGACAGCCCAGATTGAGGTCGATGGCATCGCAGTAGTCCTGGGCCAGTAGAGCAGCCTCCAGGAACACCTCTGGATCATTGGCACAAAACTGAGACACAGAAAAAGGAAATTTGGTTAAATCTAACAAAAAAGGAGCAGAATGTGAATATAAGTTGATGTGATGTCACGTATCTTGCCTTGTGACAAACCTGTGACTTCACAGGTTTACCACAGATGACAGACACGCTGTGGGGTTTCCATCAGCACCAGTACATCATTAACCAAAGGCAGGCAGCAGAGGGCGATCCTCACCTGTGTGATGAGAGGTCTGTCCTCCTCACAAACCTCATTGTAGAGGTTTTCTCTCCTGTAGTTGGCGTCACGGACAAACACCTGAGCGTGCAGCATGGGCGTGTAGCAGAGCTGGGCGCCGTGTCTGCGGCTCAGCAGGCGCCAGGCCAGCTCGCTCTGGTCCACCATGGGTGCCACCACAAACCGTGATGCTTTCAGGGTCTTATTCCAGAACTCAAAGCCCTGGAGCTTGGCCATCACAGCTGACCTGAGCACACAGGAGACCACAAGACCAGAAAGGTCATCAATCATAAAAAATTATAAGGGTGAAATACTACCTCAAATCACAATCACAGTATCTGATTTTGCCAGAGCAATCACAACATGTTTATCATTGAACCCTGTGTTAAAAATCCTGCAGAGCTGCTTTTTCCTGTTTGTCAATGGAAACACCAAACACAGTAAATGAAACAGATGTGTGGGATGTGGTGCTTTAAGCCCAGTATTTCTAAATGTGTGCAGTTTGCATGCAGCTTCAGCTCCCTCTCAAACACACTTTCTACCCAGAAGACTCTTCTTTAAGGCGTGGGCAGCTTATTCAGAACTATAAGTAAAACTATTACAGTGGACACATGAGCAGTAAGTTAACACATGGACATTTCCCAGTTACCTGACAAGCTGTTAACAGTTCAACACTTCAGTCAAATGAGTCTTTTTCATTGAACCAGATTCGCATGTGTACTAACAGAAAGTATACACGTCCACCCTTTACAGCTGACAGGGGATAAATAACAGCGTCAGAAGATGAACTCTCCAGCGTCAGGAGGGGGGGTGACAGGGTGGTCTTATTCCTGTCCGCCGCAACACTTATTAGCATCTAACTAGTTAGCTCTATCTGCTCTGCTGTCAGCTAGCTAGCAAACACATGTGGCACGTGACAGAAAATGTGTCCCGGTGTTGTTTCTATGGTAGCAACATGCGCTGCTCCGGTCCTATCCTAACTGTAACTGAACACATACAGCTCGACGGGTTATTGTTTCACCTGGAGTGGTGCGAGGTTCGGAGAGTGTGGATGGATCCAAACGTCCGGACTGAGCCGCATTCACGCTCTCACGGCACCGCTCACTCTACGCGCGCGCTCTCGGGAAGCTCGCGAGCGCACCGAGGGAGGACTTCCTGCTTCTCTTCTTCTTCGTTCAATTTTGAGTAGTTTTTCAGTCGCATTACTGCCACCTACGGGTTTCACCCTCCCTCGCTGTCTAAACGTAACGTTAGTCCAGTGGACCTACAAAACCCAAACCACCTGTGCCTCCACATCCTCATCCACAGGGCCCAAAGGGTGCTTGACCCCCTGACCCTTTCGCCTCGTATTAAAATGTGTGCGTGAGGGAATACAGCCTCATCCATAGCTGCATGTGTGCTGCACATAGTTGAGACGTGATAGTGGAGCGACATATACCTTTGAGTTATAAATCCATCAACATAACATCCTTGTGGGGGCTGACAGGTGGCCTACCACTGACTGTATTCAACATGCTTCAATATGAGTCATATTTCAGAAAAGTGCCCATTTGTGTTTATTTATCTAACTGCATGTTAATGAGGGTTAAGACCCCCCCTCGTCTGTCTAACATTACCTGAATGTTACCTGAATATTTATTTTGTTTATTTATTTTTAAGGCCTGAAAAAAAATTGACATGTGCACATGCTGCTCTTTTATGACGTTGAGCCCCTGCCCCTCTACAATCATGTGCACGTCCCTGATGGATAGTATGGTTCTGTGCTGCCTAACAAGTAGTTACGCAATAATACTGCAGCAGGTATTGGTGGGTCTCTCCTGTTTGTGACAGCACAGAGAGCTGGCTAACTTCTATCATTGAAAATCTGGCTATGAGTTGGGCCTGCATGACTCCGCTGTGCCTGATGGTGTGTCCCAGCTGGCAGGCCTGAGCTCTCTCTGTCTCTATCTAGTGGCCAACAGTCCACACCACTGCTAACAAGTCACGAATCACAACAGAAAAGAGTCAAAAGGTGTGCAGCCATGTACGTGAGTGTGCACGTGTATGTCACTGGATACTAATGCGTTATCATTAATGAATTATATTTATAAAGATCCAAAAGTTTTATGTAAATGACCTGAAAGAATTAATAATTTCTAAATAAATTATGATAAACTAATAAAATCCAGCTCCAATTGCATTATTGTGGAGTGGCATTATAGAGTATAAGAAGGCTACTGAATAAATGACATCTAAGATCCTTGTATTCACTTATATTAACCTTGAAGCACTTCTGAGACAGTCTCTGTTTTAGCCACACTGTAAATCTAAAAGGCCTCATCAGTCAGTGGCGGGTGAGGAGGACTGTGAACTGGAGGCTTTAGGACCCAGCACCGTGACGCTCGCCCCTCTCTGGGGGTCTGCAGGCAGACGTGCGGGGAGGATCGCGGCTCTATAGAGCCGAGGGAGGAGACAGAAGGAGGGACACCTCTCATCAGCATCACCGGTAAGAGACGCAGCTGTCACCGCGCGGACATCACGACTCATCATATCTCATTTCTGCTATTATTATATTAACACTCAAGGCTGTGGAGGACTAGTTATGAACGCGGCAGGAGACCTCAGTCACAGTCACAGTGTCATATAGACTAATTATTTATAGCCACATTAAAAAAATGTGTTTGAGATCGTTGATATTCGTTAAATCGCGTAAATGATGATGTTCGGTGCACGTTCTGTGGCACAGTCCATCAGCAACCATGTCAGGACAGAGTTATATAAGGAGTGCAGGGGCATCCAGACAGAGATCCCCATGATGTAGGTACGTGGAGTGAGTGACGTAAGTTCATCTAACCAGTACAATTACCCTTTTACTATTAAAACTCAAAAGCTTTACCTTAAATCCCAGTGTATTCACATAAGCCTTATCTAAAATTTGAAAAAGTGAGAAAAAATCTGAAATATTTCATGTGATGGACGTATACTATTATGAGTGATTCAAATAAACTGCATGCACCAGCAGGCCTACTTTATTTACCGTTTCTTAACCATCAGTTTCAAACTGAATTGCTTTTTTCCACTATAACTCACTGTGTGTTCTCAGCTAAGTTCACTTGATCTCGTGGAGATGTGATGCAGTAGGTCACATTGCCTTAAACACATCATCTTCTCTATTACTTTTAATAAACACTTAAACCTGTAAATCTGCTATCACTGGGACAAAGTAGACTCTGAATGCTTTACATCGTTGCCCTTGCTGAATAAAGAATACATTTTTTCACTTAATTGTTTTGCTCAAGATTTTAAAGCGTCATCATCATTGTGAGCTCATGAGTGACTCACATTTACTGACTGCTTTCAAGTAGAGACCAAACTTCTATACTATATGCCCACATGAGGGCAGTGTGTCCAGATATTGCATTAAAAAGTAGTTTTAGCAAACAGCTGCTGACACCAGACAGGCTCAGGACAACATGCTCCAGCCTTCACCTTCATGTTTGCTCTGTTCAGTAATCTTATCATCTAAGCTCTACCACAACATGCTCACCAGCGTACTGCTGCTAACTATGACGCTGATGCTGTGATCACTAGCGGTTATGGTGAGGATTCTCTGTGGATTTGTCACGGTGACACACACCTTTGACATTACACAGTTATTTATTCCATTATTAGGATAAATGTATTATTATTAAATCTATTTATTAGTGCAGCTTTAAAGATGGAGCTGCCAACAGAGCACCCCATCTTTTTTTTGAAATGATACACGATATGTGCTTTTCTTTGTATTATGACTAACATCATGAGCAACTTCATGCAGGATGTAAAGTTACATAAAACATTATATGTGTCTCATGTGACACACTATACATAAGCCTACGAACCCCTGAAGATGTAAGAAACTTGGAATCATCAACATTATGCTGGGAGAACACTGCAGTGCTGCTGTCTGCTACAACACAACCCAGATCTTATAAAAGACTGGGAGGGCATTATCAAAGACCAAAATACACTAACACTGATACAGTTCAATGCTTTGTACTGTCTAAGGTTGCAGCTTAGTGCCCAGGGAGGGACTGACTGAAACACACAGGATCTGACAGTCAGGCTCGTCACATCACTGTCAGTGTGAAGCTTGAATGACCGTCCTACCTGGAGACAATGGATTGTTGACCCAGCTTGCATTTCTACCACACAGATCGCTCCTTAAGAGCTTGGAAATGAACAGATGGAGCCACAAGCCATTTCCTCACTAACCAAACAAAGTAAAAAAGAAAAAAAAACATATCAGAAGACACCTCCATCACCACACTCACATGCACAAGGTGCAGGACATGAACCTGTGGGGGTGTGACTGCTGCCAAAGTGGCAGCTACAAAACTACATAATCAAAACCTCTGTAAATGAAAGCTCATTTCTTCATTTTAACATATTTACAAAAACATTTTCTTTCAACTTTGTCATTACGAGTTACTGTGAGCAGAGTGATGGGCAAGAAATGACAGTTTCATCAGTTTGAAAAAAAAGTCTTCAACACAGTTAAGTGCAAAAATGTGTAGTTTACAATGACAGTGGAGAACAAGACCATCAACACAAACTAAAGAGGTTTCTGAATCTTTGCTTCCTAAAACTGCACATAAACACTTATGTCACTTTTTCTGAACTACTCTAAATAATATAGTTTCTTCAGGGGACTGGTCCAACCTCATCAGGATCATCAGGATCCACGTGAGACTCTTTAGTCCATAGTTAGCATCACTTTTAATGCATTTTTATTTCTGCAGGATCACATTCCTGTTTTTGACATTTTCAACCAGGTGTCCTTGTAAGACAGTTAAAAACACAGTTAAAAGCTCTAAAAACTCGCTCCGTTGAGTTTTATTGCTGACAGACAGAAGCTGTGCTGCAGAACTATATTACATTCGTTCACAGAGAAACTCAATCCAGCTGCTTATTGTCCTTGTCATTGTTCTTCCAGCTTCTCTATCTGCCTCCGTGAAGACACTGCCCTATAAGACATCACCATGGGAGGCGCGGCGGTGGACGTCGGTGTGGACGGGGTGAAGGCTCCTGATGGAGGGTGGGGCTGGGCGGTGCTGGCCGGCTGCTTCGTCATCACAGGCTTCTCTTACGCTTTCCCAAAAGCTGTCAGTGTCTTTTTCAAAGAGCTGATTCTGGAGTTTGGGGTGGGGTACAGTGACACCGCCTGGATCTCCTCCATACTGTTGGCCATGCTGTATGGCACAGGTACAGTAGGCTGCTGCTACACACCAGGTGGACACAGAGGCCCCTTTGTTATGACCTCCTTTGCTAAGTTAACATCATTTTTTGTTGAGGAACAGCATGTACATGTTAGAGTATTATCCAGTCCAATGCAACGTAATTACATAATGCAGAACAGTGCATTTTTGTATTCTCTAGCATTATTCTTCTGAGCACCTTCCACTAACTGTTTTACATCACATTCCTGTTTTTAATTTCAACATTAAGCATTTTAACAGACACATTTTAACAGACACATTTTAACAGACACATTTTAACAGACAGGTAGGCAGGACCTGAAGGGATCATTTGTGTTCTTTGATGTGGGGGTTGTAAAGTACTCATGCACTGTGCCTGTGTGTAGGAGTGGATAGCTCAGCAGTTGGAAAAGTGTCGTGCTAAAGGAAAGTGAGCTCATGCACAGCAACAGCTTTGTCTAGCTTCACTTAGCCCAGCTCAGTTTAACATAAAAACCGAAAACAAAGACACAGCCCAGCCTCCTTATATCTTGCTTGGTTAGTCTGTTCACAAAAAGTATAAAGCCTAACAAGAAGTCAGGGCTTTAAGTCTCTTTTAGTTGCCAGGCAACAGCTCATAAAACTGACGGTTTTCACAAATTTGCATTTGTACAGAGTGAACATGGTAATTAGATAACTGTGAAATGTGAGTTTGGATTTCTCAATTAAGGATGAATGAAAAAAATGAATCAGCTCAAACATACAAAAAAAGAGCGATAACTGTATATTTTATCCACACACTGCCATAACATTTACACCCACACACGCACACACACAAAGTCCAGTGTCCACCAGATTGGAAGTTAGTGACATTTTAAAACAATATCTAAAACCTTAGATTGAAACAAATGGTAAGTAGCTCTGAAGGATGTGTTTGTGAGTCATTCCTTCACACTGCCCTACACAGCAAATGTTTGCAAGGACAGCCGTCTACCTCCAGCCTCAGTCATTGTTCCACAAAGGTTACAATACATCTCTGAGCAGCACTAACTCCTCAGGACAGACTGGAGCCCTCAGTGATTCAGTAGACTACCATAAAGTGATAAGACAGCCCAGATGGTAGCATGTAAACACAGTTTGATGCTGAACCTGTTTCTTCTATACTGGTAATAAACTGTTAATGCTAATGTTACCAAATTTTAAAAATAGCTTTTTGAAGTAAAAAGAGTAAAACACTTTAATTTATTTTAGAATAAATCTCACCATAACTTTTCTCCTTGTACCCACCTCCTCTATTCATAATGAATGAACCTGCTGAGAAAATCACCCTTATCTTCCAAGACTCTCTACAATCGTATCAGTCTCATTAACATGCTGTATCTCACAGTGATTCTTTGTATCCCAGTCCACCTTTACACAGAGCTAACTAGGTTCAGTGCTCTTTGTCCAGGTCCTCTGTGCAGCGTGCTGGTGAACAGCTTTGGCTGTCGTCCAGTGATGATGGTGGGCGGTCTGTTCGCCTCTCTGGGGATGATCCTTGCCTCCTTCTCCACCAGCATCATCCACATCTACCTCACTGTTGGGGTCATTACAGGTCTGCCAAAAGTAGAGTATTGCAACTTCTGACCTCTTCTAACAGGAATGAATGAACCCACCCACCTATTCAGTCCTTGTGATGTAAAGTAATAGTAATATGGTTTTTTCTTTGCTGCAGGTTTGGGGTTAGCACTAAACTTCCAGCCATCTCTGATTATGTTAAACCGCTACTTCAACAAGAAGCGTCCTCTGGCCAATGGGCTGTCAGCAGCAGGAAGCCCGGTGGCTTTGTGCTGCCTCTCACCACTGGGTCAAATCCTCCAGTACCAGTATGGATGGAGGGGGGGCTTCCTTATCTTAGGTGGGCTTCTACTCAACTGCTGTGTATGTGGGGCCCTAATGAAGCCACTGGAGGCTCCCAAGACCTGCTCATCCAAAGACCTGGAGCAGGACACAGAGGTGGGAGCAGAACAGACAAAGAAGAAGCCCAAAGCCAGACTTCTGGACTTCTCTGTCTTTGAGGACTGTGGTTTTGTCATCTACACTGTAGCAGCCTCCATCATGGTGCTGGGGCTGTTTGTGCCTCCAGTGTTTGTTGTGAGCTATGCTAAGGAGCTGGGGAATGAAGATACCAAATCAGCCCTGCTGCTCACCATCCTGGGCTTCATTGATATGTTTTCACGGCCCGTGTGTGGAGTGATTGCTGGACTGGACTGGGTGCGGCCTCGTTGTGTCTACTTGTTCAGCTTTGCTTTGATCTTCAATGGAACCACCGACCTAATTGGGTCACAGGTACGTGAATTCTTGCTCCAGTCGAACTGGATAGAAAACCTAAACATGCTTGGTTTGCTCTTACTTCACCATTTCATATTTGTTCCCAGGCTAAAGACTATTCATCTCTGGTGGTCTACTGTATCTTCTTTGGCATCTCCTACGGCATGGTGGGAGCCCTGCAGTTTGAGGTTCTCATGGCAATAGTTGGCACTGAGAAGTTCTCCAGTGCCATCGGCCTGGTATTACTCATGGAGGCCATTGCTGTGCTGGTGGGGCCACCGGGGGCAGGTCAGTTTACAGCAAACACCAAGGCGTTCACACACACCAATATTCCCATTTGAGAGTGTCTGACTGACAATAGTGTGCTGTGAGCTGGTCATGGAAGAGGTAGCAGCCACAAGAACATTTTATATAACAATAATAAAAAAAAAAGAAACACACACACACACACACACACACACACACACACACACACACACACACACACACACACACACACACCTTTACTTGTCATCATGTTCTCCCTGACATAATAAAGTTACATCACATCTACAGTAATAACAATGAAGATAAACACGAGGTCAAAGGTCAAAGGTCAAAAGTCACTGCAGCAGGAAACAACAAACTGAGACCAAACAACCAGAACCAGTTTAACTGAGCAGGTGTGAACCATAGACTGTATATAAGGTGTGAACAC
>OMNW01035760.1:0-14768 GCA_900303245.1 Selene dorsalis
TGTGTGTGTGTGTGTGTGTGTGTGTGTGTGTGTGTGTGTGTGTGTGTGTGTGTGTGTGTGTGTGTGTGTGTGCATGTGTGTGTTTCATCTGTAGCACAAATGTCTGGCATGAAGATGAAACACACCATGAAATCAATACACGTAATAATTCACACAGTTATTCTTGTAGGGTGAGGAAAGGTTTTTTTTTGCCTTCTTGTTGTTATTGTGGTGATGGAAGTAGAATAACATTTTCGATGCAGACTCTGGATTGGGTTTCTGTCCTGTCTGACATCACGCTGATCCATTTATTTTAACTTTGCTGTTTGTTCTGTTTTTCCAAAAATGGTCTGTGAGAGGGTTTTTCTCTTTCCAGCCTGAGCTGGCTGCTCCTCCGTCTGAACTGTTACACTGCTGCGAAATTCACATTCAAAGTCTTGCTCTTGAACAATCACAACAGCTAATGTATCAGGACTTGTACCAAATTACCTCGCATTTAAAACACTTTATCCAATAGTGTGCATGAAGATATTAAAGTGTGATTAATGATTATCTACAATAGCCAAATGGGCCACTTGCTCTGTAAACCAGATATGTGAAGATGCTTAAAAGTAATTCTTACTATTCTATGTAGGATTGTAGACAATAAACAGAATCAGTATGTGCAGTGTATTACATGTTGACCTTAGTTATCATAATCTTCAGAGCTTTATTTTAATGACAGAGCAGCCTGTATCCTTGAAGCTTTTGAGGTTGTTCAGGGAAAAACATGAATGGCATGATGAAGTTACTCGAAGAGTTACTACTCAGCCTCCGCCGGGTGCAGGAGTTGCTCGACAGTTGTGTTTAGTGCTCAGTGTGTAGTGCGCTGGCAGCGCATTTTCTAAGAACATGTCGGCCCTCTCCTCCTGTGTTTACTCAAAGCACAGCAGGTCCCTGAAAATATGGGATGGCATTAGAACAGGCTACTGGTCTCTGTCCCCGTGCTGGTGGCTGCTGACCACATGGTGTGCTGATAAAACACACATATATACACACACACACACACATTCCTTTCCTCTCAGCCTCAGGGGTAGGTGTATAATTGGGGTTAATCCCCTGACACATACCTGATGAAACAAAGATGTTATTGTTGCAAAATGGGGCAGGCAAAGTGTCAGTTTTATATATTCTGGAGCCTCTTCCATGTTGACGGAGCTGGCCGTACAAAAGAGAGCAGTGCGCACACTTGCTTACGTGCTTTCTTCAGCAAAGTACTCCTGGCCAAACAGCAGTAGCACGTTTTCTCCTCTTTCTCTGTTTTCAAGGAAAACCAGGAATATGAGAGAGTCATGCTGGACCTCCACCTGCCAAATGTGTGCATGCTTACTTTAAATAAACTACTGGAACTGATCCAACCAGGCGCCTGGTTCAGTGTAGCAGATTTAAACAGCACTCGCTTTCGTATCTCATTTAGAGATTTACCTTACAGGGTCTAGCCCGCAAGTACAGCAGCTTTGTGTTACTTTTTGGCCCCTTAGACATTTCCAGTGTGTGGAAACAATGCTCAGTGCTCACCGTGTTGTTCCACTGGGACAGCTCCTCTCGAGATGCCGGCAGAGGAGGTTTGCAGGGCTGTAATCGGACCTGCTACACTACAAACACTGCCTGGTGACCATTTCCTCCAGGAGGGACGTTGAGCATTGATGGGACCGACCAGCCCATACCAAGGGAATACATCTGGAAATAGGAAGGCTTTAATGTGCTGCCGAGTGGCACAGTTGAAATATTGATAATAATATTTGTGCGATATAAGAACTTTCTGGAAATGTTCATAAAAGCTCATGAAAAACAAACTGATGGGTTGTATTTCACTGTGACGCATCACTTTCTTTGTAGAATTTAATAACGAGATAACATTGTGCAGTCGTATCATCACATACTTATTCACTGATATGATTTGTTGCCCAGTTCCCCTCCTACATATCAGTGTTGCTGGAGCTATTGGCACTGCAGCACCTTACAATAATGTTAAGTGGCAATGATATGTTGTTGAGAACCAACAACAGCACTATGGCAGCCAACATCAACAGACAAGACAAAAAAAACTCCACCCTCTGGTATTAAAGGCTAGGGCTATAACTTGTTATAGTTTTGACCACCAGTCAGTTTTTACCTATCCTCCCCCTCCTCCCTGCTTGTCCCTGCCACAGCCAAGTGTGTGAGAGGGTCCTGAGAGATGAGAGCTCAGGTCCTGGAAGGGAGAAATATATATATTTAAAGCTCAAACACCACAGACACTGACACACTGTATATCAATCAAAATATGGAATCAGTATTAAATTTCCTGCTATGTTTTTACAGTTACTTCATCTTATGGTTATATCAGGTTTATTTGCTCAGCCCTTTATCTCCAGCATCACTTCATTCACATTCACCACACCACTGACATCAGATACCTGTCATGTCACTATAAATGGTAGGATAAATCTTTATATCAATGCCTGATAATTAGTCTAATTCTTTATTGATTCCCTTAATAATTCCTGATCAATTTTCTGTGTGGACCAACTAACTAATTAATTTAATTTAAAAAAAAGCATCCAAAGACTGTGTGCTGATATTGTTACTATAACACAGAATATTTGCCCTGGTAACGGACATCCTGCTCGGTTGTGCACAAAGTGTCAAATACATGACATTCCTGAAGCTGAAGTCCATGTTGCGTAGATAGATGTTTCAACATATCGCTGTTTTCACCCATGCGTGAGTTTGACGTCATTGTTTTGTGAGAAACATCTGAAAGGGAAACCAGTTCTCACCTGGAACTCGTTCTCAGTTCCCATACAGGTTGAATTTAAGACATGATTAGTTCCTTTCTTTCTTTTTTCTTTTTTTCTTTTTTCTTTCTTTCTTTCTTTCTTTCTTTCTTTCTTTCTTTCTTTCTTTCTTTCTTTCTTTCTTTCTTTCTTTCTTTCTTTCTTTCTTTCTTTCTGCACAATAATCAATGAACATGTAACTGTGTTCGTGGTACAATGGGATGTGGTAAACTGCTATAATAAATGTAAACCAATTTTTAATAGGTAATACTTTAATATTTGTCTGTTAAAGAGGTCTCAACAAGCCACTATTAAAAAAAAGATTCTCTTTGAAAAGAAGTTGTATTTTTCCTCCTTTCAAAAGGTTTTGAAGTCTTTTTCAAGTGCAACTCTCTGTCCTCTGATTGACGTCATTCCCGGCCAGGGGTTCACTCGAAAATAGCTCTCATGGCTAAGTTAGGAAACTCATAGCATACTGGTGGAATGTTTAAAACAATAAACAATGTCGCTGGCTGTAATTTCTATCTTCACATGTACAAAGAGGTTTGTCTCAAAGGAGCACCAGCTCAAGTCAGCACTTCAGAAGCTGTTTCTAAAATCTGCCCAGCTTTTTGCATGGTTTGATCACATGAAAAGTTATCAAAGAGATCTGAGCAGTTACTGTTCTCGTGTGCTGGTGACTCGGGTGTAATGAAGAACCGCTTGAGCTGTGTGAATGGTTTTATTTTCATCCCAAGTAGCACTCCCAGGCCCACTCCTAGACTATAAGTCCACAGAGTGTTTTGATTGGCTGAAGCCTTCATTATTATCACATACTTCATTGTCGACATCCAAAGACAATAGTCATATGTCTACTATCTCTCCAACAGCCTGAAATCACACCAAGAATTTGCACTCAGGGCCACAAAATTTTGCACTTGTCAAGTTAAATTAATACTTCCCTTAATTCTGTTTTAAAAGAACCATAATTTAAGCACATGTCTCCCATCAAAAGCAGGTGATATATTCATCCATAATTTATGTCTAGAATGCATATTAATGCTTAAACACGCCATATTATTTTTTGCCTTGACTCATTTGCCATTTGCCAGTCAACAGTTGTGAGTGCAAACCCAGCTTACTTGCTGTTTTTAGTGCTGTGTCTTCTTTATCCATCGGTGCACAAATCCAATGTATCCACCCAACCTTCAAACAGCCAAGTCAGACCGGTGTGTCGCTCACACACGGTGATGTGTTCAGCATTAAAATACAGACAAAGCCGGTTTAACACATTTGCCTTTAGTCAGGTTTGTTACAACAGGTTTTTAGCTAACACAAACTCAGTTTATATTGAATCCTATTCACTGACTTTTACATTAAGAAAGACTTCAGTGAGTAACTTGTGCCGAACAAAAGCCACTGTGGCCACATTTAAAAATTCATTATAAATGCCAAGACATGTAAAACAGCAGGGAATCCTCAACTGTGCACACTGACTCAGTCATATCAGTTACTGCTGCTACAGTCCAGACCATAGTTAACCAGCGGCAAAATGCCTGACTATTTTCAGTTTGTAAGGATTTATTTGTTGTCGTTTTTTTTTTATGGATTAAAGTTTTAATTTATAGGGGCACTTTTTTGTTGTTTTGCTGTTTTTTCAAGTTCTTTTTAACTTTGTGCTTTTTCTCTCTTTACAGATGACACATCAGCTAAAGAAGTCAGCAGGGTAGGTTTTTGCTTAATTTTCTGTGTAGATATTTTTGTTACAGACTCCCTGACTCCCCAAAGTTCACCTTTGTGACTAATTGAGTTCATACTCAGGAATGGACACTTTGCCTGAACTAATGCAAGGACAGCACCGAACACAGGACACTGTCCTTCTGCACACTGCAAAAACGTCTGGGTGTGCTTAATTAAGATGCAGATTCTTTTTTCTTTTTTTTGTCCTTGTTCCTTTCTTTCTTTAGGACAGCACCAGTGTGATGTTGACTCAATGGCTTGAAAAAAAAAAATAAAAGGCTTAAAATACCTCACAAAATCATACCTGTGCAGTCTTGGGTGAGATGTAGCACAGTAGTGATGCTCTGTGAGTCTCCAAGTCGGCATCACATTGACAGTTAATGAGAAACAATACGAATCTTTTTGCACATGTCAGACAGTCGGTAGGAAAGTTATGGGAAAGTAGATCCCCCTGGGCTCCACATCCGCGTGTTCACACCTTTGTTAGCTTAAAACCATCATGCTCTGAGGAGTCCAGGTGTCAGCACCCACACTGGGGCCCCGGAGCTGCTTAGATACACACAGGAAGAAAAAGAAAAAAACGAGGGCCACTCGACCCCTCAGTGCGTCATCCATACGTCTGTGCAAACAGGATGTGGGAGGATAGAAGGCGTCCCGTGGGGGAAGCTTTCTAGTACACCACTCTCCCTGCCGTCCTGTCCTCACCCTCTCTGCAAGCGCAGAAATAGTTCTCTGGCCCCATACAAGGCAGGAGGGCTGCCTCTTACGTAACCACACCTTTAAGCTGAGGTTGAGCGTCAGAGCTTGCCAAGCCTCTAATCAGAGCTGTGGGGCTCCAGTGGCCCCCTCTTGGGACTGCAGGGGGATCCCTGGGCTAGAATGCAGCAGTGAAGGGAAGTGTAAGGGTGGGTGAAGGGTAATGTTGTGATGAATGGCTTTGTCTTTGTGAATGGCAGGAAGATAGTCCCCTTTCATTCATTCATAAAAAAAACAATTAAAATCTTTCTATTTGAATTAGTAGCTGTCTGCTGCTGTAACATTAGACTGGATGCATGCAGAGTGCAGCTTGTCACTATTTTTCCCTTGACAAAGCACTTGCTGAATTTTGAAATTCAATCTCAGTGTTTATGTGAGACTGTGGAGTTGCAACTTTCTGTGTGTCTTGTGTCCAGCAGTACCAGGACACAAATATGCAGGGTGTGGTGTACGAACTCAACAGCTACATGGAGCAGCGCCTGGACACTGGAGGAGACAACAAACTCCTGCTCTATGAGTTGTGCAACATCATCAAAACAGGTAAAAGTAGAAATCCCACAGATTATTGATTCTCTCACCTTCGCTTCACATCACACTGGTGCCACAGCCCAAAAGTGACACTGACAGCAACGTTTCTTCCAGAAAAAAAACATAAGTTCATGTAAATTTCTCGGTATGAGCTGGAGGGTCAAATGTCATGTAGGGGCAGGTTTTTCTGAAGTCAAATTCTGTGAGTTTTCTGGCACTGACTATATTGCCCACTGTGGGATGTCTGTCCCCATATACTGCGATAATGAAAACTGATACAAATGAACTATAAAATCAGTAATTTCTCATTAACTTTATAAAAGTTTGTTTAAAAACACCTTTAATTCCAAATGCCCAGAATTTTTCAATGTCATACATAAAAGGCTGACTTCATTGCGATCATTCATGAAGTTGGTTCAACAGGATCAATGATAGAAATGCATCCAAGACAAAGTGAAGCGTCTAACCGAGCCACAAAAGGATCAGTTCACTGAAACCACTCTGTTCATTAACCCCTTGATCATTCACTGATAATCCTCCAGTCTATCTGTTGTCACATTGTATGATAACATGACCTATATATCAGTGTGAAATGAGACTGGAGCGGAGGACTGGGAATGAGATGAACTGGATGGCAGTCAAAGCCCTCGGTCAGAGTGCCCTTGTTGTTATATGGGACACTGTTAATAGATAGTTATTAGATTGTAACTGGACTGTTGTCTCCTTGTCACACGGTACCCTCTCAGGTACACCTTACTGGCTGGTGAATTATGTCAGATGTTATGACATGGACATACACTGACGGCTAATCGGTCGCTTGTAACTTGTAACCGTCTAACTGTATTTAAGGCACTTACACTGCACACCTGTGACCTGTGTGTCTCATATTTCTACAGCAACAAAAGCTGATGGATTTGCACTTTACTTCTTGGGAGAATGCAACAATGTAAGTACAGAGGACATTCACTGAAGACATTTTATGCAACGATACAGTCGTATGCATGTGTTTTCACATACATGTCTCCATTTCTGTTTCCCCTGTTCCTTGTTCTTGTCGATGCTTTTCAACAGAGTTTATGTTTGTTCACTCCAACGGGGGCCAAGGATGGCCCTCCAAGCCTCATCCCCTCAGGCCCCATCGCATTTGGGACAACCATTGCCGCTCATGTTGCCAAGACTCGCAAAACACTGCTGGTAGAGGACATCATGGGGGTAAGACTTGTTTTCTTTCATCCAGTTCAGATT
Organism: Selene dorsalis; assembly: GCA_900303245.1. Taxonomy (NCBI): domain Eukaryota; kingdom Metazoa; phylum Chordata; class Actinopteri; order Carangiformes; family Carangidae; genus Selene; species Selene dorsalis. Next base: position 7,026 of record OMNW01035760.1, read on the forward strand.
CAGCCATCACAGGCACATTTCACTGCATAGCTGTAATGTGCAACTGCAGATCTCTTAATGACCTCCTTATACTGTAAGCTCATCCTTGTTCTTCATCATCTGGTTCAGTGTACTCAGCACCTCAAGGTAAAACTACAAAAATAGAAACATTTCAGTTTGGATTGATGGAGGGGTTACATGTTCAGAGTCACTTTCCATGCTCTGCTGCTATGATAATACAGCATAGGTAATAAATAATGGAGATGTGTCCTCATTCACACTTTACACACACATAAAACTGGAAACCCCTTTATGCTTTGAAAGAAAATATTATCAAAGGTGTTACGAAAACACCACATCTAAAATAAGTTGAAAGTTAAAAATCTTTTTTAAGGTGAAATCCTTGCATTGTGTAACACTCGGACAGGTATCACACTGCATTTTGCGTAGAGTGGTAAATGCAGCTTCAGAGACGGTAACAGGAGTTTTTGCCCTGCTGAGGGGAAAATGTTAGGATTTGTCTTGTCCGCATCTGTACCAGGTGATAACAATCTTCACTGACCTCTGTCTCGCAGGACGAGCGCTTCCCCGACGGCACAGGACAGGACTCAGGGATCCATGTTCACTCTGTCCTGTGCCTCCCCATCCTCACTGCCATCGGGGACCTCATTGCCATCCTGGAGCTGCATCGGCACTGGGGCAAGGAGCCCTTCAACCTCAGCCACCAGGAGGTCAGTCTGACCCAGACAAAACACACCAAGAGTGGGAGGCTGGAGCAAGGCTCACAGAACGACAGTTAGCCTGGTATTCACCTTAATCTGGGTCTGTTTAAGATCTGTACAAGTTTTGTGGGGCTCATCTAGAAAATACTTACTAATGTTTATGTCTTGAAGGATTTTCTACTAGCTACATGTAGTAATCGTAATCGTGTCAGCGCAATAAGCTAGAAAATTAGAAAAGATTCAGGTTGCTCATCACAGTGCACAGGTTTGAAGATTCAGCAGAGTTCAACAGGTAAAACCGGCTTGAGGACAGTTATTCTGAATTTCTGGCAACTAACACTCCAGTATTCAGTATTCAACTGTCAATGTGTGGGTAGCACAAAGTGTGTTTATCAAACCTTTTTCAATTAAAACAGATGCAGGTAAAGAGGTGAATGACACTGTCAAACAAAACATTAAAGTTATAGGTTACAAAAACAAAAATGTTCTGCTGAGCTGAGGAAAACTACCAGGCTCTAATTCTAATGTGGGTTGGCCTTGTTTAGGTTACAAAATAGTACAGCTTTAATTCTGCATCACTTCAGTTTTAACCCATAACAGCAAACATGCACATGCAGCAGTATTACGGATGGTGTCCCAATCATGACTCTGAATCTGTAGGCTGTGCAGAACAGACTATTAAGTTGAATTTTACAAAGGAAATATGGAAATGTGATAAGAGCAAACTGAAGTTGGAAAATGTGTTGTTACTTGTTGTAAATGTGCTGTTTGTTTTTTCTTTGGGACTAAACTTCACTTTCTTTTCCAGGTTGCAACAGCTAATTTAGCATGGGCGTCAGTTGCCATTCATCAAGTACAGGTGAGCAAACTTCCACACAGGACTGGTCTGAATTTCAGATTGCACACTGTAGCAGGTAAACTGAACTGTAACACTTCACTAAAGACTGGTCTGGGAGTAAGGTGAAGCCCGCCCGTCCCACTTATTATCATCTTGGGTAACTTTGTTTGTTCTGGTTCTGCACGGGTGTTTTTAATGGGGAAATCCACTGTGTACAGGAACTGGGTTGTCACTCGGCCCAGTCCAATCAACTAAGCCATAGATTCAACAAACAGCTCCCTGAGGACATCATTACGCCCCAGTGGTGTTTTTATATGAACAGATAGCATAACACCTCAGAGAAGCAGCGTCCCACTGCAGCACTGTTAGCTGCTCACTGCGAAAACACACTGTTGCCACTGAAACTTGTGGAGGTGGCCCACAGCCAAGTGTGTAGACAGCAAATCAGTTTGTTTACAGTACATGCAGGATGCTGTATGTGCTCTGTGGGAAATGTTTGAATCGTCTGTGCAATAGGTCATGACCTGTTTTTCTTTGTTTCTAGGTGTGCAGGGGCCTCGCCAAACAGACTGAGCTCAATGACTTCCTACTAGATGTGTCAAAGTAAGAGCTGATGGTGGGACAGTTTAGCTATAACACTAAATCAATACTGCTGAAAGTCTTTTAAACTCTATATTGACACCATGTTCCTATTTTAGTCTTAAGTATAACAAAAAACTGAGTTAGCTTTTAATCTTGATTCTCTGTCAGGTCCACTGTTAAATAAAACTTTTTTTTTGCTCACAAGATAGAAAAGAATTTTAGCCAACTTAGCTTTCATGTCTTGAATGTGAACGTCATCAGAGCTTCCCATTTGTCAAACATCTCAATGCGTCATTTCTTCTTTTCGCACAGAACATACTTTGATAACATTGTGGCAATAGATTCTCTACTTGAACATATTATGGTGAGTGTGATCTCTGCAAGTATGTGTTCATTCACATTGTCTTTAAGGCTACACATCCTGGGAGTGTGTGTTAGGCTATGTGTGTTAAACTGAGTAGTAATCCTGCTGTAATGCAGACACACACTGGCCACCTCAGTACCATTGGGGCACTGCTAATATTTTCTGACATTACATGCTTGTAAGGATATCTTATGACACTAATACTGATTTTAATGCTTACATAGTAAATACATGAACATAAACTTGGCTTGGCCTGAAATAAGCAGGTTTTTCAACTTACTACTGAAGAGGACGTGATCTGGATGCGTGTTTATTTTACTAAAACCCACCTCTTGTGTTCGTATGTGTTTTGTTGCCTTGTGATCGTGGTGTCATCTCAGGTCATTCAAGTCATCTGTTTCAAACACTGAAATGAACTGGAATGACCTGTAGTCTTAGATGTGTGTGTGTTTGTGTGTGTGTGTGTGTTTTAGATTGAACTGTTCCATCCAAACCAAACAATTAAAATTGCAGCAATGTTTATGATTTAATTCAGTTGCAGGTGCTAGATGTAATTTTTCAATGCTTTTATTGTAAGTCCTCTCAAATTTCTTACAAGTCCGTGCCCCTGCTGCTGTTTTGCAGATATATGCAAAAAACCTGGTGAATGCCGACAGGTGCGCACTCTTCCAGGTAGATCACAACAACAAAGAACTGTACTCCGACCTGTTCGATATCGGGGAAGAGAAAGAAGGCAAACCTGTCTTTAGGAAAACCAAAGAAATTAGGTGCGTACGTTTTACCTATTTCTCTGACAATATACCCAAAGTGTTTTCTGCAGCATCTACAAGAAACAAACAAACAAACTGCTCTCATGACAAAGACAGCTCAGAAAAATGCTTCCAATAAAAGAAAGTCAAAAGAAAAACAATTCAAATGACCTGCTGATTTGTTGCCATTTTTTTTACAAGTACAACAGTTCAGTTGAGAATATTAAGTCTTGTAAATTTGCATTTTTTTTAAATCCATTTTTCACATGGATTTTTCTCTGATTGATTTATCATTGATTTTTTTTTAAAGCAGATTTCCATCCCCAGTTCACCCAGCACAGACGGACTGAGAAACCTTAACACACAGTCCACAAGTTCAACTGCTCTCTTCTCCCCTTCCCCTGTAGGTTTTCTATAGACAAGGGAATAGCTGGCCAAGTGGCTCGGACAGGGGAAGTCTTAAATATCCCAGATGCCTATGCAGACCCACGGTTCAACCGGTAACTATTCCATTATATGTGATTGTTGATCATTCATTTAACTTTCTTAACACTGTTTCTCTTCTGCTGTCAGCGTATGAGATAATTGAGATAATCTTCATTTTCATGTGTCTAACCCATTAACAGAGAGGTGGACCTGAAAACCGGATACACCACGCGGAACATCCTGTGCATGCCCATCGTGAGCAGGGGGTCCGTTATAGGTGTGGTGCAGATGGTGAACAAGCTTAGCGGAAGTGCCTTCACTAAAACAGATGAGAACAACTTCAAGATGTTTGCTGTCTTTTGTGCTCTGGCCTTACACTGTGCAAATGTGAGTACACACAATCATTATTACAATGTTTAAACGACTAACAGCAAAAATATGATCCATCCCCTTGATGTCAGTCTGCACAGGCCTGTGATGTATTTTATCCAGTGTGGGTAGATTATATGAACATTGTGTGGTAATTTGTAGAAATGAATACTCCGTCCTGGCTTATTTTCAATTGCACCTTTGACGCAGTGGCCTCGTCATCATCCTGAAATCATTCTCATTGGTGTGAGGCTTGTTTCCACTGTTTCTCTGTTTCTCAGAGTAGCAATGCCAACAGCTTCTATTTAAAGTGTTCATTGCCCCCAAATCTGAACAAAAGCTTCTTATTTGATGGTTGACAGTGATGATTATCCCTTACATGGAACACACAGACATTTCATGAATCATGCTAACTCTCGAAGCTTGCCTTGTGTGGTCTGTCTGTCAAAAGCCTCTCCTCTCTGTGGGGCCTGACTCACCATCATCTCGTGCGACAAACTTACGCAGGAGCGGCGTCACAAAGTTGGTTTTAAAATTGATGAGGCGCGTTAATATTTTAAGACAAGCAGTCTGCATCCGTCCACTGACAGGATTTATGTTTAGCTGTAATTTATGCTTCACGTCTCTAGGAAACTGACTCTCGCCAGCTCCTGATTTATGGTGATTTATGGTGGAAGGTGTAAGGCCTGGCGCCTGTACCTGACTGTCTTATTCCTGCCTGTCTGGGAAGGGGGACAGGGATACAAACCAGATGTGGAGACACTTTTTGGAGACACACAGATAAAATATGATACAGAACTGTTGCGGATAACTTAACTCTGTTTGACCCTTTTGGAAATTCCAGCAACAATACTTAAAGAATTCAACAGTGATATAAGATATTTTCATTCTCATGGTATTTATTCCACTGGATTGTTCAGCTTCTCCCCTGATGTTTTATGGTCTAATCTCTGTCCTCTCATTCTCCGTAGATGTACCACAGGATCCGGCACTCTGAATGCATTTACAGAGTGACGATGGAAAAACTGTCTTATCACAGCATCTGCACATCAGAGGAATGGAAGACCCTGACCCAGCTCAACCTCCCTGCACCCATTTATAAAGAGATCGAAATGTGAGTGCCCTCTCAGGTTCAGATTCAGAGTAGCTTTGGGTCACTATCTCCTCTGATACACGAAACCCGTGACCCTGAGTGTGGCTGGCCCACAGCCACACGTCTGTGAAAGAGTCCAGACCTGACGGGGGGTGGGAAGGGGTGTGTGTGTGTGCTTGCACAGTACAGGAAGGGGCGTGCCTTCTGAGTAAGCCTGTCAGTTGAACACACACAGACCTCAGATGTCCCTTTATCTGTCTCTCCTCTCCCTCTCCCAGGTGTGCCGTTCATGCTAATTTAAGCCTCTCCTCCCATCTCTTCCTCCTTCCTTCAGGTTCCACTTTGACATCAATCCCTTTGAGGAGATCTGGCCTGCTGTCTTTATCTACATGGTTCATAACTCCTGTGGAAAGACCAGGTAAAGTGTCAAAGGGCCGATGTCAATGTCACTGTCAGTTCCTCATCGAGGCGTTTAATCATCCTTTGTGTCTTCCCTTCTGCACGTAGCTTTGAGTTGGAGAAACTGTGTCGGTTCACCATGTCCGTGCGGAAGAACTACCGACGTGTGCCCTACCACAACTGGAAGCACGCAGTCACGGTGGCACACTGTATGTACGCCATCCTACAGAAAACCACTGGGATCTTCACAGAGCTGGAGGTTTGCTCCCTGCTGGGACAAAATGAGTTAAACTCTACAGAACAGATTATCATCTGTGTCTAATGTAACCTTTTTTTTTTTTAAACTACCTATTCTGATTTACAGAAGAAAGGTCTGTTGATAGCTTGTCTGTGCCATGATCTGGACCACCGGGGGTACAGTAACGCATACCTGCAGAAGTTTGACCATCCGCTGGCTGCTCTGTACTCCACCTCCACCATGGAGCAGCACCACTTCTCTCAGACTGTCTCCATCCTACAGGTAGAGCTCACCTATGCAGAACTTACTGTGCAATAAACATTTATTTTCTGTAAATGTTATTATCTAGTATAAAATGCTGTGCTAATATAACATCTCTTTCATTATCTCACTTAAAGACTCGCAGATGGGGCAAACGACTGGGAACACCACATGTCATCAAAGGAATTACAAAACAAAAAACGATATTTCCATAAAGCTAAATTTTAGAGACTAAATCCACAAAGATAAAAATCAACATGAATTTAATGAAATTGATTTAAAATTTTCATTTTTTTCAGCAGATCTTTTGTCTGTGCATGAAACACGACTGTCTCTAATTTTCACAAATAGAATATAATGCATAAATTCTAGAAGTGAATGCACATGCACACAGTTACAGATTCACTGCCCTCTTCTGTGATATCCAGGATCTGTTTGGATGGCGTGAACCTGAGATGAATCTGAGATTACAACCTGTTGTAGTCTAGCTGAGCTGAACGCCTCATAAGTGGAGCTTTTGCTTTTTTATTGATCTCTTTGTTTCTCATAGCTGGAAGGGCACAATATTTTCTCCAACCTGAATTCCATCGAGTACGAGCAGGTGCTGGAGATCATCCGGAAGGCCATCATTGCCACGGACCTGGCCCTGTACTTCAACAACCACCAGCAGCTGTCGGAGCTGCTGACCTCGGGTGGGCTGGACTTTAACAACCACTCGCACAGGTGAGCGGCGGCGACTCTCACTAGTGCACAGGATCATATTAAACCTCTCCGAGACATGTTTTGACCCGGTGCACATAAACAGCACATTGAGTGGCTATAATAAGGCTTTGCTCCCCTCCAGGGACCGTGTGATTGGTCTGATGATGACAGCATGTGACCTGTGTTCTGTTACCAAGCAATGGCAAATCACACGACTCACAGCCAACGACATCTATGCTGAGTTCTGGGCTGAGGTACAGTGGGATACTGTTGAGAGTTTGAACAGTTTTAGTGTCACGATCATGCCTCCAGTCAAACAGCCAGATCTGTGTTATTCCTGGTAAATACTGCTACACCTAGCAGTCCTGCAATTTATAAGGCACAATGTAGTGTTGTCTAATGGTCAGGAGATTTGAATGCAGAAATAAAATAAAATAAAAATTCTCTCCTTACGTCTTTGTTCGTCCACAGGGAGACGAGATGAAGAAGATTGGGATGCAGCCAATTGCTATGATGGACAGAGACAAGAAGGCCGAGGTTCCCCAGGGCCAAGTGAGACCAGCATTTTTACTCATGTGTCTCTGGCTATACTTACTGACTCCCCACTTCACACACACACGCACACACACACACACTCAAAGAAGTTTAAAATCTCAGCATTCTGGTGGTGTGAAATAACCACATGAGGGAAGCTGGGTGATTCTTGTAAAAGTTCTCAGAAGAAGAACAAAAATACAGAGAAGAAATCACAGATGCCAGTGATGAAGAGACGACTAGAAAATCCTGCTTATGTAGGAGATGATAACTGAAATAACAAAGTATCACCAAGATTTAAAAAAAAAATACACACACATATATGTATATATATATATATATATATATATATATATATATACATATATAGGTTATAGAATTTCATGACTTTGGCATAACTCATCAGCAAAGCATTGCAAACATCTTGCAGAGTCAAGTCAGCTGAACTGTGTCTAATATGCTGAGGTAGAAACATTCAACTTGGCAA
>OMNW01035761.1:0-11778 GCA_900303245.1 Selene dorsalis
ACTTTACTTTTTATTGTTCACTCTAGACTGGTCATCAGTGAGGGAAATGAGCACATTCTTAAGAGTTTAAACTATAGAAATTATAATGTGTGTGTGTGTGTGTGTGTGTGTGTGTGTGTGGGGGTGGATGGGTGGATGTGCTCTTATTGTGTGTGCTGTTACGATTATGAAGCCTAATTGGGAAATCAATCAATTTTTTCATTGTAATTAACTGTTATTCTCCTGCATTAAGTGCTTATTGAGTGGTATTTTCACACATCTTCACATTAATGAATAATATAAGTTATTTCTCTTCATCCCATTAGTTATTGATTAGGTCAGAGGTGGTTTGTCTTGTAACCCATGTTTTGACCTTCATGAGTGGCAGCAATAGATTTTTCTTTTTTCCCAAAACAACACCGGCATCTTTCAAACATTGGTTGCGTTTGCTCCTGAGTTTGAGGAATCATTAAGACCACAGCATACTGGATGATTTAGCGTTATATCCAGCAGACTAAGATACATTTTAACATCACAAATTGAGATATTGTGGTTTTACTACCAGGAAGTTTTCTTCCTCCCGAGGGTAGGATTTAGCAATCTCTTTCTTTGATGAATTATGTCGGTGATATATATGAAAGAAACGAAAAAACATTGTTGAAGATAACTACACTAAATCCGCTTTGCTCTTCTCTCTCACCAGCAAACGTGACCCAGGACAACTGACGACAAATAGGGTCAGTGCCCATGAATAATCCTTTGTTTTTGAGTTGGGGATGTTCCGTGTTTGCAATGCCACGTAATGACTCCTGGAAATAGTCACAGCTTCAGAGGCTCTTATCTTCTCCTGCTACTTGGTTTTTGCATGTTAACAAACTAACAGCAGTTTCTATTAATTTTTTTGCCCCATTTCAATCAATATGGATAGCTAAAATATTAGAAACCTCTGTCAGCATAATGTAATACAGTTCTACAGCCCCTGCAAACTACAGTCTCAAAATGACCATGCAGTTTTAACAGCACCTCTCTGCAACAGGCCCAATAAAAACTAATCATTATAACCTTCATGAGGGGAGGATTTGCTGCAGAACCATTCCATTAGACTGCATTAGGATCAACTATGGTGAACCTAAAACTGTCAAGGAAATTCACATTTTCCCCCTCAGGCCTGCCGTAGCTGTATGCACTCACTGCTGAGGTTGTCCAGCACCATAAACCCCATACATTGAAGGTGACCTGACTCAACTCAGCTGCTGCCGACACCATCCCTTGTGCACACTTAGTGCCCTCAACACTTTCCTGTACATGTTCAACTGTGGCCTGTAAAAAGGCCACTAAACAGGAGCTTTGGGATTCCCTGCATTTGATATTCCAGAGTCAACCAAAACATGTTTGTTAGCCAGCAGATAGTACTCTTGGTGTCTGTATACTTTGATAAGACTCTCTAGAACAGTTTCATGACACTAGGTTTTGAGTACTTCTTTTATGTTAATAACCGTTTTATCATCACATTGATAGTCATATTTTTATTGTTTCAATTTAATTTCCTATTCATGGAACACTCTCATGATGCCACAGCCATACAAGGTGCTTGATAGATTAGTCAATGTACCACAGTGACCACAGTGCATCATTAATTTCTTCCTGCTGCAGTACTGCCATGACACTGTACATACATAATGGTATTGTTTGATTGAATTACTGTAAAAATAATACAAATCATCTACAATCAACCAACTACAACCAACATCTTTTTCAAAATATGTAAAGTTAAACAGCAGGTAAATAAAGATGCATTAAAAATACTGCGTTTTTACTATCTTGGCATTAACATCTGCAGCTTTTCTGCATTTCAAACATCCCTGAGACTTGTGCTGTAGGTCTCCTGAGATTTCTGACCCTGGGATGCCCATCTCTGCCCACTCTATCTCCAGTGTAACACATGGAGTCTCGGGCTAAACATTTGAAAGATGGAAAACTATTCTCTGCAGAGAAACGAGAATAGCAACAATTGCCAAACTGACAAGAATTTCATGCATAAAATGTGAAGAGGTCACTGAATGTGATTTTTCCATACCGCCGGAGAAAAAAAAGGAAAAAGAAAAAAAGTAAAACAGAGAAGAAAGCTTTGGCAGGATCCTTTGATCCTATCTGGAAGAAAGATTTTCAAATGTACGACTAACATCTGGAAGGTGTGAATGTGCAGTGAGTTTTCATTATGTAAAACATTCCTAAAACAATTTTGTTATCATAATTAATAGGTGAGTAATTATAAAATATATCTATAAACATTTTTTTAGTGGAGACGTTACAGCAACATGTCACAGATACAACCAAGGTTGATATCTTAACTGAATTTATGGCCAAAATGTGAAGAAAACATAAAACATATGGCAGATTATGGTCAATTATGTATAATTGTATAAATGTTGGGTAAGACATAAAAATTCATTGTGTAACATAAGAGACGAGAGAGTGCAACGTGTTTTCTGTAACAACCTTGGTGTGTGTCATTAAAATTCAATCCTTTGGTTTTTGGTTTGTTTTCTTGTCAATTCTCGATTTTGTTTTCATCTCCGTCTCCTTTCAGCTTATTACAAGGTAGACTGTGTTCGTAAAGTTAATTCACATTCGTCTCCTGTTTCCAATGCATTGCTCATTTGTATTTTGGGCCTAAAGCTAAAGAACAAAGTGTTCATTATAATGTGCCAACAGCAATACAAATGCAGAGACAAAGCAAAAGGTTTGACAGAATTCAATCAAAAAAGAAAAAAAAAAAGGATGAAAAATGCAGTTTGCTGTCAAAGTGAGAAAAGATGAGGGAGCTGATTACCAGAGATAAGTCAAGTCCTGCATCATGTCGATGTTGAACCTACAATGGCCATCAGTTACGCGAATGAAATGTAAATGATTTCAGTCTTGGCGTGCAGAGAGCATGCTGTCATACATTATTCATGGCACTACATTGACAAGTGTGCCTTTTAAGATCCATGATCCACATCCACGGCTGGCGTTCCACTCACGGGGTTCCATACATCTAAGTATAACATCCACACATTATGACGCCATCACCTGGTGGTATTTATCATCTGGACTGCGTTTGTTCGAGTGCCAATGACAGACAATTAGTAAATCTCTTCAACAGATGGCTACATTGGTGAAAAATAAATTCCCTCTCTCCAATATGGCACTACAAATATAATGTACAAGAAAATACCCTTTAATACCTTTAAAAAAATAAGAAAGAAAGAAAGAAAGTAGGAAAAAAGTTCACATCTACACCTTCATAACCTTGTGTCAAGCTCTTTCAACTGTAGACTCTGACTTCCCTTCCTCAGAGTGGTTTGATGGAAAATCCCAAGACAAGATTCTTCCTCTACTCTGCTTCAGGCATTTCATCTCTCTACCACCCACTATAGCTGCTATCATTCTACTCTATTCCATTTTCAAAAAACAGTATGCTCTGAGATGAGATTTAAGACAAGGCACTGACTTAGATTTCTTGTTTTCTTCAGGCTGGACTCCAGCAGCATAAGACTGCTGAAAGCATACGAGAGGCTATAAACCTCCGGTGGACTTCATAACACAGCCTGTTCAACCATCGACCATGCTGTGTGGTTTTCAATAAAGGAAACCAGTAGGTTTTAATGGTTGATCATCCAACAGCCTTCAATCTCAATGATATCTCAAGAGAATAAAGGCACTTGTCGATTTAATTACACCATAGCACTGATGCTTCAGTGGTTGATTTTTTTTTGCCTGCTTTGCAGAAGACCCAATATTTGATTTTCAGACAGATTTCCGAGTTTTGGCTAGAAAACTGAGCTCAAAAGCCAAGTGCAGTCAGAATCGCCAAGCAGCAGCCGGGGTGCTGGCTGTGATTTCCCATTTGTTGCTGCTTCAGATGCCTGTCAGCTCACTTCTGTTCTGCTTACTTGCTCTGAGATGTAAACTCATACGCTCCATGAACAGTAGACACTCTCCTTATACAGGCTGCCTAACCGTGATCAACCCTCCCACATTGTCTCCGTTTTCCGAAACAATCTGCAGCCGAGTTGTGTCTCCCGGGACGTCTGCACTTGAAACAGGCTGTTAATGGTCCTACACACATTGCAGGGCACACACTTAACCTGATCATTATGGATCCTCCATTACAAAACCTGCAGTGGGAGGATTGTCCAATCAGAGGGTATAATATCCACACTAAAATCCTTATGTACCATTATCACACTGGTAAATGTTACATTATCCTCAACCTCCATCAACCTTGTTTACAGACATAATAAGGATGTGGTTACTGGCATGGCAACTGTCCAACACTTTCGTCCAGAAATATTGCAAATCTCTGCTGAATGCACTGGTACAAAATTCTGTACAGACTCCACGTTTTCCCATCAAATGAATCCTAAGGACCTTGGTATTTCAATGACTTTTCCTCTATTGCTACCATATGGTGGAGGTATTGAAAGAAATGTCCTAACATTTAATGTGGCTCAGGGGCAAGGATGGATTGTGTGAATCAGTGCACTGAAGACAGCTCTACAAAGAATTAATGACACAGATCACGATGTTAGACATAGGTCTATAGGAGGAGAAGTGAGAATAAATCTCGATTAAGGCCTAACAGGTAGAAAGAGAGGCCACTTCTCTGCAGAGCCCTGTGCATGAGGCACAGATGTCTCTCAACATCCAGGCAACAAAGAATAGTCAACCTTCTGCAGCTGTATTGTGATGTTCTATCTGACTTATCCAAACATCTGAGGAGCCTTTTAAGCTCTTGTGCCTACCAAGCAGAGTGTAAGCTTGTTGTGCGCTTGCCAATGTATCCTAAAACACTAAACCACTGACTTCAGACCAGGGCCAGAGTGGGACTCATTTCCAGCCCTGGAGTTTCATGCCTCAAACAGGCCCACTTCATGGGGTCTGTATGATGTGGGATGTGCTGCTGAGTCCCTACAAGACAAAGTTATGCAGCAGTAAAGCATCTCATACTGGTATTTCAAGCAAGAAAGAGAAAAAAACTGTGATTAATCACGATAACTCAGAAATTGTGAGATTAATTGCGATTAAAATTTTTAATCCCTTAATTCATTATCAATTTATGCAATAACATGGAAAGAGGCAGGGCAGTATCAGATCACAGAGCTTGGTTTGTCACTGTTACTTAAACCAGCACAACACAGCTTTACTCACTACAGAACATGAACAATTATTTGTATTGCCATCTTTTTCTTCCTGCTGTGAGTGTTAATGTATGCAGCTTTGCTTCTAGGCTGATAGAGTCAAAGCTACATTTTATTCATCTTCTGCGCCCCCACAGATTCCTCCATAACTGCTGACCAGCGTTGCAGTGAAGAGTGTCTACGAATATCACTTTCACAGTAACAAGCAGACCAGAGAAAAATCTAACAAACTATCAGTGTGCCACATGTCCAGGGTTCAAAGTCTATGGATTGAAATTTATGTTTTAGTTACGTAAAAGGAAAAAGTCATTATGAGTATATTATAAGTAAAATCATTTTATGTACTGCTTTGTGTTTTCTACAGCCAAACCCTCACACAGCTTTCGAGCCAAATATCGTCAGACACTTAAAAGGACAGAAATTAATTCACACTCGACATATGTTGTCGCATTTGCATTTTGTAAAATTGTGCTACGCTAAGCTGAAAAAGCGTAAAGTATAAAACAAAGTTAGAGCCGACGTCAGGCCTCAACCATCTGATTCCTCTCTGTATGATGATGAACAGTCCTGTCTTCCATTCACTCATCCATTCCTCCTTCTGCTTCTGCTAAACTTTGAAGACGTCCTCCCTCTGGAAACTTACATTGTCTAACAGAAGAGACAAGACAAATGTTTCCACAAATAGATTGCATTAAAAAGCTGTTACTGCGCTGAGTTTTTTCTTCCACCGCAACAGATGGAAAGGCTTTAAAAGGTAAATTTGATTTATGAGTTTGTTAAATGTTGTTTGCCACAATTCAGACTCATCTGTGTTAATTACTGTTTGCGACCTTTCTGATGTAGAGACCTGCAATTTGTCTTTGAAAACTCTGAAATATGAGACGATGTGGTCTCACCGCTCTCATTAACACCATATTCAACCTCAGCAGACAACACTATTGAGTGGTGATAGGCTCTTGATTTCATGATTGAGACAAAGTGCCACAAACAAATCAGCCTGCCTCTTCCTGTGCATCCATTCTGATAGATGCGATTCCAGATTTATCCCGCAACCTGCTCCGCAGCTCCACACTGTTTACATTTTCCTCATCTAACAAAAACATCTGATTGATCCTGATATAAACCCCCTATATATTCATGAATATGGCTCCCGCATATTAGTTTGACATCCAAGAGATAAGAACATGTTCATATTCAAATCAGCTTTTCTGTTAACCCTCTATAGTCATAACAAGCAGACAAATGATACATGTGAGGCTCACCACCGCGTAGGAGCTCACATTTGGACTGAATAATAGCCAAATTTAGATGAAATACACTACCTACAGTTAGCAGGGAAAGTTTATTCCATCGAACTTTTACTATGTTCACTCCCATTTATATTTCCTACTTTCCCTTTTATGATATCCAATTACTTCCCATGAACACACCACACGACTGTGACCAATCCCGTATTATACCCACAGGTACTCACAAGGGGGCTGCTTTACTATCAGCATTGTGCTAATTAGCAGTCCTTCCACAGCTGGGTGATTGTCGTAAAACCAAAGAAAAATGTGTGTACGTCTAAGTGTGTGTGTTGTTGCTCCTCTGCCAATATAAGCTTCCTCCCCTGTTTTCCAGTATAAAAGCCAAATAAGAAGGAACAAACAGCCCCTTGTCAATACAATAACGATGCAGTCTGTCGTTATGTACGTGATTTTCAGCGTGTCAACACATCTATTCTTTATGCCAATTTGTGTGTGTGTGTGTGAGAGAAAGAGCTTTATTTCTTCTTTCATTTGTGTATTGGGAAAATACACTTCCTTGACCCTTTCCTTAAATGATCTGTTCAAAGTTGTAACAAGTTTGTAAAACCATGTATGGTAGAAACTTGGGAATGTGTGTTTAGCATGGCAACAACCCCCTGTGGCTGTTTTTGTTACGTTTAAGATAGCACGAGGCCGTGTATGGAGTAGCTTATTTGTTTGTTTGAGGAAACTACTGCGTGATTCACGAGATTTTCCTGGACAGAAACGTTCAGTCACATTGACAGGATAACCAGTGTTGACTGAATCTTATGAGGTGTCATTGCCTTATTGCAGGGTTGATAAAGTACTGTCTGATTGTACTGTTGAAACCTAAGCTCAGTGACTGCCGGCCTTCTTAATCTCTTCAATTACATCGTCTCATATAGAAGAGAGCAACTTTGAGCATCTATCAGAACATACCAGACTTTTACTGTTAGTGCTAGTTGCTAAAGACCAGTCTGAATTCTAATAAGCTATGAAGAGGTGTCCAACAAGGATCTTCCCTCGGGCCCCTGACTTAATGACATTCATTAAATCTGATGTTCATAAAAAAATACTAAATTACTTTATTATGAAATCCTTTTCTCTGTCAATAGTGTTTAATCACCATCACTTTCTATTAGCTGTACTCAAGAGGGAGATTCACAAATTAAATAAGACTGATGGGAAAAAAAGGATAAAAGAAAAGGGAATAACTACAATCATTTCAAATGGGTTAAAATAAAATTATGTAAAACAAGTGCAAAGCAGAGGTTTGAATGTTTAAGATCGGGCTTCTGAAGTGTGCAAAAGGTGTGAGCGTAATGACTGAGGAGGTTTGGTCATTTGTTCCAGGAAGCAAGAGCACTAAATTAAAAAGCAGCCAGTCTGTAGCAGAATATGTCTGTGTCTAACTGTCTGTGTCCCTGGTGAATGAAAAGTAGAATAAGAGCAAATATTTGGATTGGACACAAATTGCGTTGTACAGTTAGGTCCATATTGAAGAGAACAAATTTCACATCTAGTTGTTGCATTTAAAGGACTTCCTCTCGAGTGCTAAATTCTTGGCTATTCATGCTACAGCTTTGTGTCTATCTGAGAAAGTCATCTAAAATAGACCACGCAACTTATCTATGAGATGTTAGATGTGCTAATGCTGGGAGAAAAATGCTGGGGGAAAAAAAACACTTTGCAATAATGATGAACTTCCCTGACAGCAGAAAACTGTTTTCTTTCAAATGCACTCAGGCTTAGCAGCCTAGTGGAAACGGAGCATCTTATACCACACACTCACGTCTGAATTCAAGACGGCACATGTTGACTGTTAAATGTTTGACACCGAGGGAAGAGCGAGTGTGACAACATCACATGCATATCCTTCCTTCATTGCCCTCCTGCCTCTTGTCTAATGCACTGATGCACAGCTTTGTATTCTCCATTCTCAATTAGGACTCAGGTATTGGGTCCATGACCTAAATTCCATGCTAACAGATGCATATCTCTGACTTATTACTGAGCTGTGATTTTAGCATCGAGCTTTGCTTTTAGCGGGGATTACATGAACACAGGTGTAGTCTCTGGCAGAAGAATGAATGGATTCAATTTTCTTTATTTCTTTATGGCTGAAAGTGTGGCCATGTAACTTAATCAGAATAAATTACAGCATGGAAACAATGGATCTTACAATAGCAATACACAGCGTACACACAGCAGAGGCCCCTCTTGATGCCCTAACCACAAACTGTATCACTTACATTAAATTTGCAGATTCTTTTGTTGTAGTTGCATTCTGATGCTAATGACTCTTGGAGCTCTTGTTTCTTCAGCTGTTCTCTGTCCTGAATAAAGAGCTCCTTTGTCTATTTCTAGTAACTCCACTCCAGTGGCTCCATCATACCAGAACCCCAGCTGATTACCTGTGACTCTGCCGAGAGCATTTGATTTATGGCTGTTTTGTTCTTGTTGTTCATGGATATTCTCCTCCATCCCACCAGCGGGCTACCCATTACATACTGTATATCATTTAAACATGCCTCTTTCTATTCTCTCTTTTTTGAATAGAGCTGGATGAACCGTATTAAATTACATCTTAAACTAGAGCAAGACCTACGTTTCAGCCCTGCAAAATATCATCCATAACATTTCTGTCACAGATTTTTAATAGAGCAATGCGCTGTGGAGCTTTTTACAGTCAAACTGGCTTTGATATATATTCGCAAAGGATATTTTTAAAACACAGAAAGTCCGAGCTCAAAGATGCACCTATTTACTTTCTCATTGTCTTCAGTTGATTGAAAAAGTCAAATGATATTTAGACTCTTTCATCATCCTAAAATTTACCTTATTTCACCTTATTTTTTCTTTTTAAATACCAAATAAAAATAAAATAACAATAACACATACACTGTTTGGAGATGATTCAAGGAGGCAGTCACTTGCACAGTGTAAAGCCTAAATAAATCAATAGTAATTATGATATACTGAATGTGTGTAAATATTTCTCCACCACTTCTGACTCACTGATCATGTTTCAAGGTTGAAGAAAAAAATAAATGTCTTTCTCTCTCTGTGACTCTCTAACACTCTTCCCTTCCTCCTCTCCATCTTGTATAGGTCTAATAGATGTCTGACCATGACAGCTTGAAGTGTAGATCTGAAGCTCTGCAGCACAAACCTTTTAGCTTTATTAAACTGTCACAGCACCGTTCTTTATGCAGCTCACAGACATCAAGGGTTTTAACATGGAGGCTGGGAATGGGAAGAGGCTGCACCGTGGACTGAATCTATCTCACTGCCTCGTTTGGTTCACCTTGTCTTCCTTTGTGTGTCATACGATCTCTCTCAAGTGGCCCGTTAAAAGTTATTGCTGGTATTAAATACCATGATGGCCTTAAATACCCCATTCGAAAATAACTTAATACAAAATTAAAAGTAATCTGTTTCAAATACTGTCCAGGGGCTCTTGAATTAAACCTAAATCATCTTTAATCAACAGAGGTTTGTGTCTTCTCCAACCCCGGCTCCAGCCAGATTGAAGATTTCTTAATACAATTCACAATGCACACAAACGCTACGACGCAGGTAGGACTGGGTAGCAAACAGCAATACAGTTTAGGAACTGACCACAAAGATACCAGACTACAAAAAACAAAATATTTAAGGTAAAGCTGCACGATAAAAACTGGAAAAACTGAACAGATTTTTTTTTTGTTTTTGCATACGTATATGGAGATGTTAACTGGAACTGACCAACTCGGTCAGTATTCCTCCACACAGGCAGGCTCCGCGATGCGCTGTATCACTCAGTTCCACAGAAACGGCTTTTTCCGACCAGTTGATGGAATGAAAAAAATACGTAGCTGTATAACGTACACTTAAACCGGTGTATTATTTTGTGATGGGACTTCTTGAGTCAAGTAACGACACAATGTATTGTCAGTAATAGTAACGGCATTATAACGGGGGAAACAGGAACTTTTTTGATGACTTGCTACTGAAAAAAGTAGCACTGTTACGAATGCCGTTATTCCCATCACTGCTTGTTTATCGCTCATCTTTGGCGTGGTGTGTGAGTGACAGCATGTGGATAGGGGGGAGCAGCTGACTGCTTAGAGTGAGAAAGAAAGAGAGAGAGAGAGAGAGAGAGAGCAAGAGCGAGAGAGAGAGCAGAGCAGAGCAAGGAGCCGGCTCAGAGATTCTTTTCTGAAGCAAAACAAAAGTTGACATGTTCTAAAAAATGAGAAAACAACACATGTCCTGCAATGTGACCACCGATGGCAGCGAGTTTTGTCTGGTCACAGGCAGAGTGGGACGGGTCTCTTTACAGGACGTGGGCGGGATGATGCTGCATTCAAAACGGACATACAGGACCAAGCCCGTATTGATTCAAAACAGGACGCGCTTTAATTGTCAAATATGGACGTTCAACGGATGGGTGACAAACCCAGTGTGGACGCAGACACAGACAGGCTCTACCCAAGTCACGTGATGCAGTTAATCATGTGTTATTTTACCGTTACTGTTTCCGCACTAACCCTAACGCATTAAATTTGACAGGCCATGTTTGCGTTAGATGTGCTGTAAAGCTGGACATACAATCATTTTGACCCATTTTTGACCAGATTTTTAAGCCACATGACTCATTTTAAACTTGGGACAAATTTCATGTTTGTCATCATTAATTTGTCTTGCACCGTACACAGGGGCCAATCAGCACCAGCCACTGGACGGTCAGATAAATTTCTGATATGTCAGGAAATTCGGTGCACATAAATCTTGACCTATGGCTTAATACTGCTGACATTTTACTCCTACAGTGCCAGTTGGAATCAAACAACGAGCTGATCGAGGCAGCAGGGGATGAGCAACTCCTGTGTTGTGCAAGGTTTGTGTCAAAGTCTGTTAGTTAAAGTTAGTCAGTTATTGGATGCTCCATGGTGTGGACAGCTGGCGGAGCATTTTTTCCCGATCATCATTTTCGTCCAAAATAATCTTACAATCCTTTAAGGTCAACACAAAACTGCCTGGTCAGATTTGTATTGTTTTTGTTACTCTTATATGAAATCTTTGTTTGCATCATAATTTTGTAGCCGGAAGACATTTAATATTAACATTTTCATTTTTTTATATAATTATAGATTGACTGAAAAGAGAGAGGAAACATGCAGATGGTGTGAGTGGTGTGATTACTTTTTTCACTTCACAGTACAGATGTGCAGGGGAAAAAAGGTCTCAGTTGGAGTGGACTGCATTGACTCTTTCATATGTACGTGCCAACTGACATTTCAAAGTGTCTTTATGGTGTGAGAGGGTGTGTGTGTGTGTGTGTGTGTGTACAGGTGTGTACA
>OMNW01035762.1:4168-15403 GCA_900303245.1 Selene dorsalis
TTGACACTTGACTTTCCTGTCTCACGTGGACCCAGTGCAACATTACTTCCTTTATGACCCTTCCCTATTTAAAGTCCAGAGTGGAGCCAGAGTGGATTCATCTGGGGATTAGAGACAAAGTCCTCACACTCTTCACACCAACTGCTCACCCACTAGCTAACTGACGCTCCAGAGGATTTTGTGACAATAAAGGCCAAGGCATGTGGATTTTTGCTCACATCATTTGGAACATTTGACTTTGTGAGTACGGAGTTTCTAAGATTGAAAATCAAAAGAAGCCAAATATTTGTTTATCTCAGTTTTTCGTTTACTGCCAGAAGACAACCAGGTCCTTTTTGCAGACTCGAATACTTGCTTACTGCTTACTTCAGTACTTCAGTGCTTACTTCAGAACTTTCTGGATTTTTTCATTTATGAAACTCGGACTTTGTTGGCAATGTTGGGAGAAGTGAGTACACACTTTACACTTTAATTATCTGTAAAGCTGTGAAAAAACAACAAGTAAAACACCACTGCCATGATGAGCAGTGGCGGGACGACCGCAGTTTCATCACAGGAGCCTCAGACTTTCAAACGGGCTGTACGGAAGATAAAATGTGCTGCTATGGTGGCAAATTTGGCCAAAAGCTGGCAGGGCTGGGCCAATGAACACACAGGGAAGCAAGAGGCCATACCGAGTGGCTGGATGCCTGCATCTTTCGAGGAGGACAACAAAAAAGATCGTGATTATGTGGTCAAACTGACTGTCACCCCACGTGTAATTGCTGTAGATACCACAGACAACACCGGCAGTAAGATCAGGACCTGTTCCATCACAAAGACAGTACAGCCGAAGCCCAGCGAGTGCAGCAGCAATTGTATGGTGAATGCCATTCGGGGCAAGATGGAGTCAGGTCCTGAGGAGACCAAGCCATTCTTGGACAACATGTCACCAACACGGCGGCGTCAGATGAGAGCATTGCAGAGTGCAGAAGGAGGAGAGATCATCAAAGACAGAAAGCTGATGCTCCAAGAGAAGAAGCTGTTGTCAAGGAGTGGCAGTGTAGAGGCACAGGACATCAGTCTGGAAGAGGATTTGAGGCTCAGCGACAGTGAACCCAAAACTGAACAGGGTGACTCCCAGTCCAAGAAGGAAGTCAACACTCCCAAGGTAGAGTGGTAATCACAAAGAAGGAAGAAACAAGTTTAATAAATAATAATAATAATTTAAAAAAAAACAAGTTTTAAGTATGAACTTAAATTGAAAATTTGGTTGAAAAGCCTCTGTCTGTTTCTGGTAATATGTGACCAATCTCTGAGAAGGATGTTGCTGTGAACAAACAAACCACAGCAAAATGGAGAGTTTATTGGATTCATAAATATAAAATCACAATACTCTGATTTTTCTGTAACCAAAATAAATGTCCCAACCTCGATGAGGTTTTGGAAGGTCCCTCAGTAACAAGTCTTGACTTTATATAGAACAAATACCAAAGAGATCTAATGACTGATCTGGATGGGGAGGGTCTCTCATCCCGCCTTCCTCCTCTGAGAAGAGAGGGTGAAAAAAGACATTAAACAAGGGGAGATGAGAGATATTGATGAGACAAGGAGAAAGATGAGAGGAGGAGGAAACGGAATCAATGAGAGAGACAGGGTTAGATGAGCAGCAGGAATTTAATTTTTTTTATTAGTTTTGAGTAGTCACAAAAATAGACAAAAAATCTTTCCCTTACTGTACATCAAGCTGCAACCCAGACAGCACACACGTCTCGCCAGTGTTGGTATGTTAGCTTCTTATTTGTAATGTCTGACAAGCATCAGCCACTTGGCTGATATCATCTGATGTAGTACTGTGTTTTCCCATCTCATCAAATGTCTCAGCTAGGTTGTCTTTGGGTCAGCACACTCCTGGGTGGGTGCCGAGTTGATTGAGTGGTATTAATGGAAAGCACCTTAAGGTCTGATCTGATATGAACAGGAAACCAATAAGGGAAACTAAATCACACAAGGACAAACTCCTCGCTATGTTTCAGAGGTGAAAAATGTGGTTTAGGTAATATCTTTAACTTGCTGATCAAAAGAGAGGGTACGAATTGAGTCTAAGACCTAAATTCTTGATTTTCAAACTATGAGACACTGTCAAGCATTACTTTTGCTTGATCACATTATTGTCTATAACAGCTTAGGCCAATAACCAACATGTTAGTTTTGTCTGAGTCATTCAGCCTTTCAGTGCAGACAATTCATAACCCAAGAGAAATCACCAGCCTGTCGGGGAATATTATTATTATGGGGTTATTATAGGAGACACACTCTTCTCTGTCTGATAAGTAGGCCTTGATCTATGCGTGGGCCAGGCCAGAGACACAAAATTTGCTTTCCAGTTGGTCTAGAAGAATACAATGATCTATGGTACGAAAAACAGCACTAAGGTCCAGTAAGAGGAGCACAGTTGTGGAATCCATAGAATGCAGAAGAGGATCGCTTTCTACCTTACTACTGAGTGGAATGACAAGTTTTGAGGGCAGACTGGAACAGTTCAAAAAGATTGTTACAAGATAGGTGAGGCAAAAGCCCATGACCCAACTGTTTACAGTACTTTAGAGAAAAAGGGAAGGTTTGAGACCCTGGACTTTCCTTAGTCTCTTCTTTCCTTGTACCTTCCAGCACATTCAACCCTACCCCTCCCCCATTTTTGAAACATCACATTGTGAGTTTGTAACATAGTTTTGTGTAAGACGTGCAGAATCGGATTCACGTTAACCTCTTTATATTGCATCATGTCTCCCCAGATTAAGATTGCCACAATGGGCGACATCAAAAGCCGCTGGCAGCAGTGGTCTAATCAGCACGTTGAGGGCCAGAAGCTGAACCCCTTCAGTGAGGAGTTTGACTATGAGTATGCCATGGCTCAGCGCCTCCGCAAGGGGGACTCTGGTTATGGTCGACCGAAAGATGGTTCCAAGACAGCTGAGAGGGGAGACCGTGCCCACAAACACATTCACAGGGAGATGGAAGAGATGGTATGGATTATTAAAGACATGGGTTTCAAAGACAAAGAGGGAAGGACCATCATTACATTTGGCCGCCTCTTTGACCGTTACGTCAAGATTTCAGATAAGGTTGTAGGCATCCTGCTGCGCTGCCGCAAACACAAGATGCTGGACTTTGAGGGGGAGATGCTGTGGAAAGGACAGGACGATGAGGTAATCATTACAGTAAAAGAATGAGACACTGGAAAGAGGAAAATGGAGACACCTACAAATCAGCGGAATTACTTCTTTCTTCATGACTGCATTATTTTTACCTGCTCTGTACTCTAGATTATAACCAATCTAGTCCTTTTTACCAGTTTTAATATCTTTGAGACAGAAATACATCCCATATAGTGTACATTTCCACTTGCCAAAAAGTGACTGTAGCCCCTCCCTTGGGCTTTAAAGGATTTTTCTGCCTGAGAATAATTGGGTTTCATTCAGGAAGATTGTATTTGCTAGATTATAGCTCATCTTGTCCCTTTTACCAGTTGAAATACCTTAAAATAGCTAAGACAACCCATATAATGTACATTTCCACTTGCCAAAAAGTGATTGTAGTCCCTCCCTTGGCCATTAAAGGTTTTTTTCTGCCTGAAAATGACTTGGTTTCATTCAGGAGGATTATATTTGACAGATCATACCTCACCCAGTCCCTTTTACCCATTGTAATAGTGTCAAATGGCCAATGCAGCCCATAATATACATTTCCACTTCCACTAAAAATGGGCTGGGTGAGGTATAATCTAGCAAATGCAATCCTCCTGAATGAAACCCAGTTATTTTCAGGCAGAAAAACCTTTCAGGCCCATGGGCAGGGCTAAAGTCACTTTTTGGCCATTTAAGGTATTTCAACAGGTAAAAGAGACTGGGTGTCCCATTTACCTGTTGACTGGAACACTGGAACATTTACCCAGCAGTTGACTGGAAGATAGTGTGGTCAAATACATTTTTGTCTAGAAGTCCAAATCACCAAATGATACATAAAAATTTTGCACACAGGCTCTATTGTACTCCCCAAAAAGTTTTTCAGATGAACATGCACAAAACGCTGATTGTCAACTCTGCTGCCCAAGAACCACTGGTACTTTTTTTCATATGGTCTAGGAATGCCCCTCAGTTTCATCTTCATAGAAAACTGTTGCTAGAAGAATGTCTGTTCTGTTGGATGTCCCAATTCCTTGTTTACCAGTTGTTTTGTTTGATTTTTCTGGTTTGAGTCTGTCCATGAGGTGTCTTGCTTGGCCTCATTGCCATTAAGAAGATGACTGCCCAGAGATGGAGGGCCTAACATGCTCTGTCCTATGGTCTGTGGGTGTCCTTGGTAGTGACTTGGCGAATCTTGGAATGTCTGTGGCTCACATGCATGATGCAAAAGGCAGAAAACGTTGCTCTTTGGCCATGTATGTGCTTTTTTTTTGATTATTATTTATTTAAAAGAAGAAATAAAAAAAGTACAAAAAAGATAGTATTTTGTTTATCTATTGTTTAAAACACCAGAGTTCATTTTCAAGAAAAAACAGGAGAAACCTCAGGGTGAGCAACAGAGGAGGGATCCCTCACCCAGGACGGGCAGACGTGCAATAGATGTTATATACAGACAAGAAAACGGTTTACAACACACAATATGGAAAAACATGGAAATGGAATCAGTTTGTTGAGACACCAAGGCCAAACTACAAGGTACAACAATGACAGTTCAAAATGTGCGAGAGGAGAGGGGAGGAGAGGGGAGGAGGGAGAGGATAGGGGAGGGAGGGGGAGGAGAGGATAGGGCTCCATGTAACCTGATGTGCCCCCCAGCAGTTTTAGCCTAGAGCAGCATAGCTATAAATTGGATCAGGGCTATTAGTACAGCAGTTAAGCCCTCAAATCAAGGGAAATTGTGCACTTTTTTGAAAGAAGCATGAAACTTCTACCATAGTTAATTTATACCAAGTAGTAGTATAACATAGTTAGTTTATTCTTCTATTAATTTCTTTGTAGTCTCTGTATTATTCAGTTATTAGTTATTATTTCATGGGATGTGTGGCTATTTTTATTCCTTCTCAGCACAGAATTATCACCAGGTGACCCCCCTAGACCATTTTCACAGACCACCTGCAATACTGCCATGGACCACCAGGGAGACCAGTGGTTGAAAAACCCCTGCTCTAGAGCATCAGTAGCCTACTTATTCAAGGAGTTGTTGGTAGGCAACATGATGAGAAGGTCACGTATGCACAATGTAGAGAGCACTTCTGACATACTCCAACAGGTAAATGGATTGACTATGAACAAACAATATTATTACGTAAAGCCTTTGAATGCAAATTGTGGACATTGATCAAAATGATTATCCTAGCTGAACTAGAAAACAGTCTGGAACATTTCTGTGTGAGCTGACATAGTCTAGAGATGTCTGCTTGGTTATTATGTGAAATTTGTTATGGCTGAAATAGTGAATGTTTATAACAGAGTAGCCTAGTTAAATAGCTGGTCAACCGGGCTTGAACACGTTTGTAGCTAGCATGTTAATATAAGGCTGTGTCTTTGATTACTACTTAATTATTATGTTTCAATTGCCGAAGAACAAGGGTGGACTGGCACCTCCCTGCCTAAAAGATTATTATATTGCAGCCCAGCTAAGGATCCTATTCTGTTGCTGTGTCTCAGATTACACGGCGAGGTGGAAGGAAATTGAAGAGAATATATCTGGGATGATACCAATTCAAGCAAGGTTAAGACTAATTAAATGCTTGATGGAAACAGGAAATAAATGGATCAACTTATTTCAGAAAAACTAGGAATGACATGTTAGAAGAGGTAAAGATCTTGAAATGGTGCTGCTATGATCTTGATTTTGCCCCAAATAGGATGGATGCCAGTGATAGGGGATGGGTTGGCCATGGTCTCTCCTCATGTTGTACCTTTTGCAACCAGGCAACACTGAAGAGCTTTCAGACATTAAAAAGACAACATGGTCTCAATGATAGTGACTTTTTTTTTAGATTTCTTCAGGTATGCCACCACCTAAACAGTTCTATGTTAAAAAGTCAAAATGCGTTTGAAAACAGTTTATTAAAAGTGTTCATTAGTGCAGGACAGGACAGATTCCATGCTTAAGGTTATCTCTAGACTGTATAGAGGACTTCAGGAGAAGGTGAATACCATATACATGAAACAAAAATGGGACAGGGAAACCAACAGCTGCCTTTCAGAGGACGCCTGGATAAAATACTGTGAATTTCAGTGGAAGATATCAAGCTCAAATTTATGGAGATCATTTGGCTGGAAGTGTCTCAGGTATTTTATTACACCGGCTCAGCATGGCTACCATTCATGTTCTTCCAGCAGGAGGATGTGTCGCTTCCAGGAAGCCAATCATTACCACTTGTTTTGGGCCTGTCCAAAACTAAATATTTTCTGGCATAAAGTTTATACAGAATTAGTGACTATATTTGGAACTGATATTACATTTGACTGGGATGAACTTCTATTTGGGCTTATACACTCAACTACTGTAAGTGTGAAAATTATATATTTGTTAGGAATACTGACTTTAGCTGCTAGAAAAGTACACACACACACACGGAGATATACTCATTTACACTGTAGATAGTGTATATAACTTGTTTATCTGTATGTTTTGTCATTTCACTTTATAGATGTGTCCAAATAAACTTCTGTTGAAACTTTGCTCGTCTGTTAATCTTGTACAAGAGTAAATATGCTGACCTCTACGCGGTAAAACTCATAAATCCTTAAACTTACTACTATTAACAGGGTAATTTTGTTTATAATTATTAACTTAATTATTAACCAAAGTTCTATGTTAATAGCTAGTAGGTTAACAAAACTGATTTTGTAAATTGGCTGTCTGGTGCCCCGAGGTGGATTTAATGTGAATTAAATCCTATTCTAAAATCTTTACAGTAATTATTAATATTTTGATATTAATATTTTACTTATTTGATAGCCAATAACACGCACAAAAGCACTGTAAATAGCGCCCTCTATGTAAAATAGAGCGCAACATTTATGGTGCATAACATTAGATGGCACTATCTGTACGAGGTAGTGTACAATCTCAACATTTAACGGTGCTTCCGTGTGAGGAATCATACCATTATATTAACAGTTGTGCGAGAGCACAACATTAATGGTGCTTCCGTGTGAGGCATCATATCATTATATTAATAGTTGTGCGAGAGCACAACATTAAATGGTGCTTCCGTGTGAGGCATCATATCATTATATTAATAGTTGTGCGAGAGCACAACATTAAATGGTGCTTCCGTGTGAGGCATCATATTTTTATATTAATAGTTGTGCGAGAGCACAACAATTGGTATCTAGTATATTCTCATCTGAAAATGCCTCAATCATGTCAGAAAGACAATTGACACTTGAATGGTTAGGTTACTGTCTTAAGTTATAGTTCACTTTAAAACTTACTTTATGGCACGGTTTAAGCTCCGTGTCAGTCAAATGCCAAATTAAATTTTTCAATCCACATAATATTCACAGTTACAACATCATTGTCTTCACCAAGTCAATGGCTGGACCTCATAGAAAGCGGTTGCTTATGGCCATAAAACGAGTTTTTAAGTGAACTATTCCTTTAATGTAGACCAATAAGGGATATTTTCACAACCCATTGGCAAGATTCATATTCTGAGGGTATGTGTTTTCAGAAGGATTTTCATTACTATTCTGTTGGGGTACAGTATTTTCCAATTATAAAAAATTTCCAATTACAACATGTCACATTTAAATAGCAGTTTCATCACTTATATCTAAGGATAAGCAAACCATAATGAGAAATACATTGGGACAATGTGAGTTGTCAGAGGTTAGCAGGATTTAGTTTAGGCTGTGTGAGAAAAAGAAAACAGAAATATGTCTTTCTCTTTCTATAACGACAGCATCATTATTGATGTAGGGCATGCAATATTTACATGTTTCCTTTTTTTCTTCAATTAACTGCAAAACTGTACAAAACGTTTTTTTGACATGAGCTTGAGGACTTTTGTCTTGTAGATAATCATTGAACAGTGAAAAAGAAATTAGCTCACTGCACATAACACAACAACTCAGCCAGTTTACCAGGACATCATCAGTCTTACTCATTTTACAGCTTGACCAGGTAAGTAAAAGTGTTTCTATTAATATTTCTCTTACAGAAACATCAGGTAAGTAGATGGTCTTTTAATAACCAAATCATCATCAACATCATATTTAAGTCGATGTCCAAGGCATCTATTGTTATGATAGCTTGTTGGGAAGTGTTATTGTGTTGTGTTGATGTTATTTACCTTCCCCCTCAAGGTTTGCATCAGGTATCCCTCTTTGCCTCGAGGCAGCAAGGAACGAATCATCCATTATGGCGCAGCTGAATGAATGACATAAGTGTTTGCGCTGAGGAAATAAAATGTATGTATGTATGACCCTTTAGGGCTTCCGTAGCAAAGTGTACAAAAAGAAAAGTTTTATTGAATCTAGATTAAATGGACTGAGAACATAGAGGCGGTAAAGACGGATTTCATTCGACTAACCTGCTCTTTTCACTCATTTTTTCCCTTTCTGTCTGGATTTTGGATCATCGCAGTAAAGCTCTAAGCCTCCCTGATGCTGGTGTACATATGTTACAAGAGCTGAGTGAGCCTGGAAGACAAAAGACAAACCAGCAGAACTTATTTACATTAGCCTCTAAATAAGTGTTTTCCAATTTACAAACAAACCCACATTCACAGAGAGCCCACCCTGTGCCACTGCTGAATGAAAGTGACTTAGCCGAGCAGAAAAGTCTCTGGCTCCTTGCCTCTGAGGATTAGTGATTCCTTCGCAATTCAGTCCATCAGTTCCACAGCAAAATGAACATCCCTGAAAATAAACATAAGAAGCATATGAAGGACAGGGATTTGGGGGTCTTTGTTGCCTTATGGTAGATCCATGACCCACATGCGTCTTTAGTGTGTGTAGGCGATCTGACATTCATGGGGTGGAGTCATGGAAAATGGAAAGAAGAAAAAAGAATAAGCATGTACCCACGCTCATAAGCTACTCGTCACAGAATGGGGATGTCCCTCTGGTACAGTGTCCCTTTGTCCAGAGGACACCACTGAAACACCCTCTGTCACATTCAAAGACCTTTGACAGCCCTCTGAATGCCAATCTGGTACAGTTGATCATCGAGCTTTGCTGCTTCCCCTATTTGAAGCACTGGCAGAAATAAGCTGCCAGCATGTAGATATACTTGTATTTTAAAGTTGTGCAGTTTCCTTGCACACTGCTTAAAATAGCTATGCTTGCTTTGAAAGTGTGATGTCCACAACATAATGTGGAGACCAAAATAGAAGATGAGCTCAGGGTAGTGGACGAGGTATTGATGTTTGGGTTGCAGTGGTTTCGCTTCCTTTTTGGAGGTATTCCTCAATAAACATCTGAAAATGTGCTACTTGGTTGGTATGGATCTTGGGTGCACATATCAGATCAACAACCTCCCTTTGTTTGAGACACAACTGCCAAACATCATCCTCAAATGGACTGAAGGAGACACAAGAGGCACCAGTTTTGAGCAGCATGTCCTCCGAGGTCTTACCTCACATTGCTTGTTGTAAGCATCACTGCCTTTGTATAGGGATGGCCTTGGCCAGGCAAGCTGATGAAATATCCCCTGACAGGCAGTGGGGATCATATCCCATACATCTGGAACATGTAACAGTGTAATAACATGTAACAGAGTGGAGAGGTAGTCTCTTCCAGAGATGGGACCAAGTCACACATGTACAAATCTCAAGTAAGTCTCAAGTCTTAACCTTCAAGTTGCAAGTCATTTCTTTTCGGGCAAGTCAAGTCACAGGTTATGTCAAGTCAAGTCCAAGTCAAGTCACCTTATTATTGCAATTTTACCTGCAGAATCTGACCTTAATAAAGTGAAAAGACAATATATTAGTAACTGTCAGTTAACATCATTGGCCAATTTATCCTGTTTAAAAAGTTTGACAATGAATTGGATTTGCATTGTAATTCCTGATATTCAGTAAAATAGCCTCCATGGACTCAAACATGGGTGTGACTGACTGACAGGGTGATCCAACGCCATGACAACGCCATTCTCAGCCTGCACTCATACTGCTATTAACTTTATATTTTATATTCAAAAGTCAAAGGATGTGGGACTTTGAAACATCCCTGGACTGTGAGTGACAGGCAAACAGCCAATCATCTAACAGCTGTGTAGTTTGGCTGCAGCAACGTCTCCAGGGGTGTTTATTGACAACAGGAGAGCTCGTGGTAACAGTAACAACAGACCATTACTGTGCGTTTGCCCCAATTCTGAAGCGGCGGTAAGGCCGCTCAGCATCACCGCAACGCTTGATGGACTCTCTGATTAAATACACTGAGCTGTGAGCGTCATGTATCAGACTTGGTACACTCAAAGAAAAGTTCTGTTGGATTTACTTAAAAATGTTGTTTCAAGTGGTTCCACATAACTCTGTTAAGTACATGTTAATTAACCAGTTTGAGTCACATTTACTCAATATATTTAAGTATACTGTACACCAGTGACTTAAGTTACTTGAACTTAATTGGGTTACTTTCATTTTATGCATGAAACTTAAATTAAACTTATGTGATATAGTTAAGTTCAGCGAATGAACTGGATATACATTAAAGTAATACAGGTTTATTGAGTCAGAGTAACTTGATGTGGTTAAGTTAGTCTTAATGGAGTTTAATTTGTCCAATCAAAATGATAAAAATAGAAAACACCTGTTAACAGAGGGGGAAATAATCACAACTTCTCTCCAAACAGCACTTTTATTAACCACTCAATGCAGCCTGTTATACAAAACCACTGCATAAAAATGCTTGTACTTACACATGCATGAACATTACACGTTTACCAATCACTTTAATTAAATTATTATTAGCTGAGATTTAACCCTCCTGTTGTCCTCCTGTGTCAAGGAAGGAAGGAAGGAATGAAAAAGGGAAAGATGGGTGGAGAGAACGGAGGGGAAAAGGAAGGAAAGAAAGAGAGAAGGGAGGGAGGGGAAAAGGACTGTGGAGAGAAGGAAATGACTGTGGAAAGAAGGAAAGGAAAAATGGAGGGAGGGAGGGAACAGATTTGTTCAAAGGAGGAAGGGAAAAGATTGGGCCTATTTGACCCAGAAGGACAACAGGAGGGTTAATTAAAGAGCACCCATAAATAAATTTGAACATAACATTA
>OMNW01035764.1:2200-14506 GCA_900303245.1 Selene dorsalis
AGATGGTTTAATGTGAAATCAGTGTTGTAACAACAGGTTTACCTCAGGCGCTTTTTTTGTAAATCCTTACAAGGAGTTTTCTGTGTGTGTGTGTGTGTGTGTGTGTGTGTGTGCGTGCACCAGGACATCCCGACAGGAGCAGACAGCTGTGTGACCAGTCTGTCCTGTGACTCTCAGCGTTCACTCATCGTGGCCGGTCTGGGTGATGGATCTGTACGAGTGTTCGACAGGAGGATGGGTCCTAATGAATGGTAACAACACACTCTGTCCTGCACGCACCCTCAGATGTTGTTAGTATCTGATCATGGATGGGGTTAAATTTGTTGAATGACTTATGATTTAATTTGCCAGCTCATTCTTTTGAGTCTTTTCTACTCTCACCATCATCACCATCATTGGAACACATTCAGGAAGACACGCAGCAGTTTTTGTGGGCATTAACTCCTACAGAGGTCCTACATTATTCACTTCTCTAATCTATATTTATTATACATAGCATGCTGTAAATTTTCCTTTGGGGTTGGCACCTCTCTTAATGGACCCTGGTGGCACTGCAACCTCCCACTTGGTTAAACATTATTTTAATTCCAGTTCCAAAGGGAGAACACAAAGCAGTTAAAGCATGAAGGTGCCCATTAATCTTTAAGTAAAGCTGATTTAATAAGGCCCTTCAGGCATGGAGTTGCATCTATCAGTACCTATGGTGCTCCCCCCAGGATTAGTCCAGGCCTGCTAGACAGGGACATACAGGTCATATTTACAGTGTGTTAAAGGAACTGCTCAAGGAGCATTTTACAAGTAGTGTCAAGTTTTTTGTGTGTGTTGTTTTTGCCTCTATGTTGGAAATGACTCTTTGGTTAATTCCTGTTATCATTTAATGATTTGTGATGTTTTCACCAAGTATTAAACAGTCAGAAACACTTCCTGTCACACCTGTAGTTAGACTGTACAGTGTTCGTACAGGATGTGGGTAATTCAGGTACAGTATAGGCTTGCACAGATGATCGGAGGGCTTTTATTTCTCCGCCTCACCAGCAGGCACTTTTAGCTCCTCTCAGGTATAATCACATGGTGCCACCCAGTGGTGACTGGTCATAGGGATATGTGCTGCAGCATTTTACACATTGCTGTTTTTTATTCTCTAATAACCTTCCTCCCACATATGGGGAGAAGAGACTCAGCACATTGAAACAAGTTACCACCATAAGAAACTGTTCAATTGAATACAACACACTGTGCACTTTCCTAGTTTTCCTACAGTTTTTAAATTAAATTATGAAAAGCTGTTAAATTTGCTGCTGCAGTTAGGCTTGCTACATAATGCATTCACTTGTGTGTGTGCGGAATATTTGTACATTTCTGTGCTTTTGTAGAACTGGTTCTTACAGTCTGCTGAAGTGAGAGGCAGTCTATGGTTTATACTCGGTGTACTCTTTACCTTTTATACTTAACTCAGCTAGTACCCAATGACAGCATTATGTTTTTGCACTAGTTAAGATGTTGTCCTGTTTCTTGATAGGATGTATTCTCTTATAATGCAGTATTCTTTATTCCCACTGCGCTGGGCTTCTGACTGTGCTGTAGTTTTGATGTTCACTGTGTCACACTCTGTATTTGTTCTGTGTCTGCACAGTCGGGTGATGACCTACAGGGAGCATGGAGCGTGGGTGGTCAAAGCTCATCTACAGAAGGAGACAGATGGACACATTATCAGTGTCAGGTACACACTTTACTCTATTCAGATGCATTATGTGACTCTGTTGGGTTTTTCCTTCCTTATTTGCTTTGATGCTCTCCACCAGTGTCAATGGAGACGTTCGATTCTTTGAACCTCGGACACCAGACTCCATCAACGTGCTGCAGACGGTGAAAGGGTTAACAGCCCTGGACATCCATCCACAGGCCAACCTGTTCGCCTGGTGAGTTTGTCTGTGTAGCTGCAGGTCCAGGATAAAGATCATCAACTGTTGTTAACTTCAAGGTCAAATCCTTGCACAGTATTGTTTCCCATGTGAGCAGAGATGTTAATTTCCTGTGTTAACATTTGAAATGACATGTGGAAGATTATTTATCTAGATACAGATAGAAGAATATAGAAAGTAACATTTCTCCTGACGTCCAGCTGTGAGGTTAGAACTCACCACAACGGAAATACCATGATTTAATTTTGACCTGTCAGAACTCTCTCCTCTTTGTCTCTCATGGTTTTTTTTTTTCCTCCAGTGGATCGATGAACCAGTTCATAGCTGTCTACAACGCAAATGGAGATGTGATCAGCAACATTAAGTACTATGATGGCTTCATGGGACAGAGGATTGGGGCCATCAGCTGTTTAGCCTTCCATCCTAACTGGGTAAACAGACACTGACCATCACGCTTTACTATAGAAGTCATGCATGTTTATATGCACGGCTGAAGATACCAATACGAGTTACAGTGTCAAACATTTTGTAATAATAACAATGAATAGTAGTTCTAGTAGATCTATTATAATGTGTGCTATTTTATAGATTGATCGTGTTCTGTGTTGAAACAGCCTTAACATCACTAGGAGCTACAGTAAATCTGTGATATAGATGTTGTGGTGTAACAAGTAACAACTAAACCTCTCTGTGATGTAGTGGAGTGAAAATGGAAATGCTCATGTCACACAACCTTAGAACCGCCCTTTAATTCACAAGTTAAATATGGAAGTATGTTCCCACAGAGTCGGGCATACAGTGAGCGGAGTGGACTCTGCATGGCATGTCCGTAGCCGTTTGAGGTTTCATAGTCTTTCATAGTCGAGTGTACCAATTTCCTATGTTTCCCACAATCCTTCCGCACTGTTTACACTTTCTGCCTCATGGTTATATGGGAAAAAGAAGCAGAGAAGGTGGTGTAAGGCCACTAAATGCAACAAGGGATGAGGAAGGAGAGTTCATAGGCTATAAGGGTTGTGCAATATTTTATTTTATACGATATATGAATTGTGTGGGTCACGCAATACGTGGTTCTGTGGGGGGTCATCATGTGTCCACAAGTGTGTATGAGGGCATGTGTTTTGATGTCGTCTCCCGTGGAGCTGCAGACAGAGTCCAAAACAGATTTCACCACAGGGACATTAAAGTATATTGAACTGAATTGAACTGATCATGCCAGTGAGGCACAAGCAAGCAAGTATTTATGAAGAAAAACACCTTCAATACTTCAGGATGAACAGTGGAAATTTGCATGGACCTGCCCAACGTCCACTTTGAGTCCACGCAGACCTCTAGAGAGTCCGTTCCACCCGACTCTGTGGGGGCCTGTATTCTCTATGATTTGTATCATTGCTGCCTCCACTCTCATGTGCCACCTGCAAAGGGAGAATCTTTGTCTTTCTCCTGGTCATAAATCATTGTTTTTTTCCCACTGCCCATGAAGTTAGCACTAGCTTCATTTAAACTGTTCCGTCAGCAGGCCTTTAAGCTCGATAACATTACTACGACATGCATAATACTGTGAATAGGATTCCCTCAGCAGCCCCCCCCCTCCTTGTGTGTGAACACTGACAACATACTCTGATTGTGAACCCTGTCCTCCCTCCCTGTCTCTCTGCAGCCACACCTGGCCGTCGGCAGCAACGACTACTACATGTCCATCTATTCAGCCGAGAAGAGACTCAGATAACACACCAGCATCCATCACCCTCCTCCCCCACCCAAAACCACCAGATATGACTTCTGACCCTGAGCCTCGAGCTCCGAGTTGTAAATGACTTTTTTGTTGTACATATGCAATTACCACCCTGA
Organism: Selene dorsalis; assembly: GCA_900303245.1. Lineage (NCBI taxonomy): Eukaryota > Metazoa > Chordata > Actinopteri > Carangiformes > Carangidae > Selene > Selene dorsalis. Next base: position 5,974 of record OMNW01035764.1, read on the forward strand.
ATGTTATAGTGATGGCTGCTGACAAAAACTGCTATGAACGACTATATATTATTATTATTATTCTCATTGTTTAATCATATTCTTATTATGAAGCTAATGATTGTAGACTTGGCTGTGCGGAGGAGTGTGTATATTTAAATAGCATATATAGAAGAAGAGAGGTTCTATTTTAAAGACGTGGTACCCAGCGATCACCAGGGCTCCTCCTCTCCGCACAGTAAGCATCACTACCTGAATGAACTGTGACCCCCAAACAGATCTCACAAGAGAGGGGTCTCTCAGAGGAAAACACACACTGTTAAAACACACTCACTGGTGCAGGAAACAAGGACTCGCCCTCCACTGGACCCTGGTGTGTTTATCAGTTCATTTTAATGGCCGACTCTCAGCCAAAGGACACAGAGTTTTGCTACTTTGCGGCACCGTCGGCAAGACATTTGTAAGGACGCGCCCAGCGGTGTTGGACTGTGCTCGCTCCTGCCCCACACGTCAACCGGGCAGACATGATGCGTGTGTTTGTATGTGTGTTAAATTATAGCACAGCTGTGCCCCACAGCGGGTCTTCATAGCCTTGGACTTGATGCCCAGAAAGATGCCTGCTCTCATGCTAGAACTCTCCCTCTTGCTTCCCTGACCCCAGCGTGCCAAACATAATCATATTCTCCACACATGCCCCTGTTGTTGTGGCTCAGAGGAGTGTTTTTGTTGTTTTATTTGTTTTTTTGAACGATCGCTTGTAACAAGGGAAATCTTCCGTTGCCTCCAGTACAGTGCACACCCTTAAATCTAGCACAGTGAGAGGAGATCTAGCTTGATAAAAACAAAGCATCCGGTCCTACAGGGAGCCTGCAGCACCTGCCTGCCCTGCAAAGCAATAAAAACTCCCATGATTCAGCCTCAAGCTCCTCCCCCATGTTACCAAGAGACATGTCAGCCTCAGTTTGAAGGTGACAGCAGCATAGCATAAAATCAGCAGCTTAAGATGGTCAAAGTCCTGACCTGCAGTGCTCTGAGGTGCCCCCTCCCCACACACACACACACACCTTTGTTGCTTTTTATGTACTAGGAATAACAGATGGGTACGTTTCAGTGACAGAACACATATCAGCTGAATTCTGCCACTCACTACGTTCAAATCGTCCCCAGAAGACGTCACACCAGAAGGACACACTGGTCCAAAAAAGCTATTGATTATTTATTTCGGCTCGTGTGTGTTGGATGATCTTTGTTTCTGGCTTCTGTAAGACAAACTGAAGTTGATGGCGATGGCTTGTCCAACACACTTATGAGGCATCTTTCCTCTCTGAAGTCAGGATACTGTCAGAGCACGCAGCGCTGTAGGTGTAGAACTTTCAGGTCGTATGATCGGTCACACAGAGAAACAGCTGCCGGCCCACGGTCTACATAGAAATCCCTCTGTGAGGTTTCTTTTTTTTTTCCCCGTCTTTGACTTTTATTTTGGTTTGGTTTGAATTCCTTTAACAGAGACAGAGGTATGAAATGTGCCGCTCACTGTTTCAGTCAGCGTCCTAAATCTCACACAGGTTTTGTCAGAAGCCACCTCAAAAGCCGCTGTTGAGCGGCTGCTGTCGACTTTAATGTCATTTTGGTGCTCTTTAGTAAAGATGCCCCACTTATTTAGAAGTTATTTTTCCTTGTTTTGTGCAGTATTACCATGGATGTGCCTCTTCTCTGGGGCTGCAGCTCTGCTTACTTAGCTTTTTTAATCTTTTTTTCTGTTTTGTAATTTTATGTTTTTAATTCTGCTGGCATTTTGTTTGCCTTGGCCTCAGTAAGGTGGCAGGAAGAGGAGAGTGGGGACAGCCTTACCCTCGCACAAACACACCCTATCATTTACTGCACTTGAGTCTTTCCTGTCACGCCCCCCTCCATCACCAACATACCCTAACAGCCGCCCCCTCCTTTCTTTCCTTCTACACCCTCCTCATCCCTCCGCGCCAGACATCCCAAGCATTGCTTTTCCCAGTAGGAGTGGAGTAGTGGAGGCAAAGTGAACTGGGAGCACACACACACCACACAAGCTGTGTGAGCGGCTCCCCACCATCACTCCCATCACTGAGCACTCTGTGGTTAAGCAGGCCTCAACTGTTTCACTGGCTCATCACTGACTCAGCCAAAAGAGTAGGTTTGGTTGTCAGGCCTTTGCTCAGACACACATTCACTCATAAGTATCCTTCTTTGAGTTTTAAGATTTTAGATCTGGAGAAAAAGAAGAGACTTTAACAAGTAGTAAGAGAGGAAAAATGAAAACAATCAGGTTTGTCTATGTGACTTTAGATTGCTTTGCTGACCGTGGTTTATAAGACAGCAGATGAAATCAGTGAAATAAACCAAATACAACACTGTACTCTGCCTCTGTGATTCTGAATCCAAACATTTCTGTGACTTCATCCATCAGTACCCTGAACTCTGAAACCTGCACATTGGTCTGTTTTTCACTTTTTTAGACTTTTTTTCAAAATATTTGATTGCGTTTTGAGGTCTAACTAAATTAGAAATATAAATTTTCAACCTGCATCAATGAAACAGTGTTTCCTCAAAAGCAGCATGGCCAGAAACCTCACCTTATTGTGTGTATGTCAAATTATCATGTGTTCTCAGTAACTCTGAAATTAGAGGGAAACATTCAACATATTTCACAAAATGTATAAATCTAACTAAATCTAAATTTTGTTCAATTCACATCTAATGTTTTGTTATACAGAACTGTATGACATAATGTGCATACACTACTCAGAAGAAGTTAGGGATATTCGACTGAAATTTATGGAAAATGTAAAAAGCTGATGCTACAGTGATCTTACATCATGGAAGTAGGTCATTGAAGTATAAGTATGAATGGTCATTTCTTCATCTCAAACAATGTAGCTAACAACAGTGGTGGGTACACCACAACAAAACATGTCAATGTGTAAAGAAGTTGTCATGTGACCAGAGGACGTCCACTTCTCAGCCTTTCTGTGACTCTACCAGTCTCTCTGTGTGTCTGTTCAACCTGCTGATGACACTCTGTGACACTCTAAGCTCAGTGGACACTTCCCTCTGACAACATCCCATCTGAAGCCTCCACATGTCCAGGGACTGTTGATGGACTGTTTGGTGTGGTCTTGGTCTCATGATGTCAGAATGTGAACAGCAGGGTGAAGAGGACTGTTTCAATACAAACATTTAGTGGTGGATTCATGGATCAGACACTTGCTGTGGTTGTTGCAGTTAATTAGAGAAGAGCATGTTATGTTATAAACACTGAAACATTGAACAGTTGGAAAGTTTAGAGAAGGTCAACGTAAGTTCGCCTGTGAAGGTTAGAGTGTATTTCAGCTGCCCTCTGAATTTTCATCCAAAAGTCCAATTGCCTAATTTTTTGTGAGTATAATAGAAACATAAAGTTTTAAGCCAGTTCAAATGAAAATCAATAATCTAAAAATATCAGAATATTTCTTTTGGAGTTTGGTTAAATTACCATTCAAGCTCAAGTGTATTAGTACATTGTCCAGTACATGCAGTCACAACCATGGGGACGACTGCTGGGTTGGCAGTTGTCCAGAAGACGGTCATCACCAGAGGGTGAGCCACAGAGGGTGGTGGCTTGAGGCACTTTAATGTGGTAAAAAAAAAAAAAAAGTGCATAAACAACAGGGATGACTGCAGAGATGAAGAGATCAATCACAGCCAATTTAAGAACTTTGGAGAACTCCACAAGGAGCGGACTGGTAACAAGGTCCTAGAGTATGGAGGAGGAGTGGAGAGGCACACAATCTGAGATGATGAAGTCCAATGTCAAGTCTTCACTGTCGGTGATGACTTGGGGCCATGTCTACTTCTGGTGTTGGTCCACTGTCTTTCATCAATACTAAATCTGATGCAGGTGTCTACCAGGGGAAGTTAGAGGATTTCATGTTTCTATTGACGAGCTGCCGTTTCCTTTTCCAGCAGGATTTAGCACCTGCCCACAGTGCCAAAACTGCTCCTGCTTGGTTTGCTGACACGGTCTTACTGCGACTGGATTAAGAGGAAGATGAGAAACATCCAACCCAGCAACACAGATGAGCTGATGGTCGCTATCAAAGCAAGAATGCTTCAGTGGTGCCACAGGTTGATCACCTCCAGGTATACAATATCACATGTATATAAGTTCATGTGTTCAGATGTTGTGTCAAAATTTAATATTAAGAAAATCTTTATTGTACATTTTTATGTGGTATAATATTTTGCAAGCATATATGTAATGTAGATATGCAAGTGGACCATGCCTATGGTTTTCTGACTGATATATATATTTTTCATTCATTGTAAACATGCCTATACACAGGCTTTGAGAGATGTAACATGCAGATAATGCAGAGTGAGCCGGTCAGGGTTCCACTCATCCTGTCGGGTTTATTTCTCCATAAAGACCAGGTTCACTCTACATTATCCTGCTTATTACACTGTTTAAGAGTGAAATAAATTATTTGAGACACAATTATGATTAAAATACGACTTTTATCGATTTATAAATTGCGTCATTAAGATAAATTGCGTCATCCAGAGCTGGACACCGGGTCAGAGGCTCTGATGTTGCAAGGTTGGTTTTCAGCCAAGAGACGCAGGTGAAGACAGAGAGCCTCCATTCTCCATGTAACAAGCTACAAGTCATTCACAGTTTCTCTGAAGCTGTTTAATGAAGGTAAAAATGACCCATAAGGCAAATCTCCTGTATAGTTCCTCTTCAACCTCTTTTCCTCTGTGCTCCTCTGATCAGAGCAGCGTCCCTAGCAACGGTGTGTTACACTTAACAAAAGTCTGGTATACAGAAATAACAGACCGTAGAATGCATCGATTGACCAATCAGAATGCAGCATTCCATAGGGCCGTGTAATAAATGTGTATAATGTAAGGTTATGTGTATGAACACACACATACTAATAAGGTATAACATTCTGACCACCTGACTAATATTGTCTTGGTCCCTTAAAATACACAACAAGCCACAATGCACTGTGTATTCTGACACTTTTCACTGTCAGGTGTCATAATGTTAGGCCTGATCAGGGTATTTGTCCTGGGTAAAATATGTGTCAGTCTATGTAAATTTTTACAATTTCTACAAAGTTTCGTGTCTGATCTTTACATTTGTAAGAGCCAAATGAAGATATGGAACAATTTTTTGATCATTGAAAGCCTATAAAATATTATGTAAATGTATTAATTTAACCACTCTTAACACGTGGTTTTATTCATATATTTTAGTGCAGAAGTTTGGCTGACAGGATTACCTCAGCAACACAGGAACTTATTTCATATGTACATACTGTATAACTCATATATTGAAATTCATATGTACATACAGTATATTATAGTATATGACTAACCAGGGTCAAAGGTCACTGCCCCAGTGGTTCATCACGGGTATATGTATGTGAATCATACATATGAATGGGAAGTGTGTCCAGTGATGGTAGTTCCACCTACCTGTCCTTTTAGAGCCAGCTTCAGTAGCTGAGATAAACTGAGTCTTCACCCCAGGAAATGTGCCTTGCTGCAGGGATTGTTCTGTGCCTGTCTTGTTTTTTTCTCTACCTGTGCTACCAGCCAGAAGCAGAGGTCGAAGGCCTGATTACTGCACCCCAAGCAGTACAGTATAATTGTGACTACCACTTCGCAGACATACACACACAGATGAGAGGAGAACATTCCACAATGGCAAAAAACCGGGCGGCATGAACATCCTGAGGAAACAACACTCACTTCCTGGCAAATTAAGCCAAGCCGACGGCTGCTCGGGGTGATAACCACTGACTGGCTGAGGTAAAGCACCACCTCGATGTCTGTTCCCGCCCAGCACATCCAGATCTGCTTCATCCAGACCGTTCACGAGTCAGTTCACCTTTAGGACAGCCGGCGGCAACGGGAGCCTCAGTGTTCCTCGGACAGGATGGGCCTCCTACTACTGTTCACATCTATGCTCCTGTCGTGCTGTAAGCCACATGACCTCTGACTTCCTTCTGCAGGGACTCTGTGGATTTCGTCTTTTTGGGAGATGAGTAGATTTGTCTCTAATCTGGTGTTTTTTTTATCTTATTCCAAGACTTCTATCCAGGGATCGCAGCAGACACAAGTTCATGTAAGTAGAATATGTTCTGCAATATACATAGATCAGTGCACGCTCATCTCTACAATGAATTTAGATTTACATCCAGACAGTTTATTGAATATCTTTCACAGAACTGCCACTGGTTGCAGAGGAAACAGACGTCACTGCTTTACTTTTCATATAAGCAAAGTTCTCGGGCTTTAAATTCAGACATTTTTCAAGCGGCTGTTGGCCAATAAAAGGCCTGGGACAAATGGAAACAGTCCTGTTGTTATCAGAGCTTTCTCATCATTGGTGTCTGCTTTGGTGGAAAAGTTGTGGCAGGAAAAGTCACACGCCTCCCTGTTGGTGATGGAAGGCATGAGTCAGTTCGAATTAGCTGTAATGAAGACAGGGGTTTTGTTTGAGTTGGGCCCAACTTATCAGGTGTAGACTGGAGGTGGAGGCCCTTGTTGGAGTGGCTTTTGATATACTTCTGACTGCTTCTCAAATGACTGATTTACTCTACAATCTGTTCTCAGATTGTTTCTTCCTCTCTAAAATCATCCGAAAAGAGTTGAAGAAAAACAGAAAGAAAATCGATTTCATTAATTGAAATTTTATCACCACTGAGATGTACTGTAAAGCTGTCCTTTCCAGAAACATCATAAGATAGAGAGGTAAAAAAATAAAAATAAATCAAAAAGCAGTAAAGGTTTTAAGGGCTTTCTGAGCACATGTCAGAATCAGAGGTTGGTGATGCATTTTTGTTCTGACGTTACTTTTTAAGGTGAAGAAGGTTGGGCAATTACACTGAAAAATGATGTTTTTTTCCGTGGATTACTGTGGGAGAGTGCAACCATCCACTCCACCAAGCAACTCAGAACAAGAGAGAATACCAACAGGAGAATATATTGCAGGGGATTTTGGCGCATTTTGTGGAGGCAAGATCCACGTTTAGCTGTGTTGTTCATTTCATGAATGCACGATCCTTACAAGTAGTACCTCGTTATAAAGGTGACTAATCAGGCTTTCCAGCGATACAACAAAATACAACACCAGTTGATATTATTACAGGGGAGAAGTGATTGACTGAATAACATTTCCCATTTTCTGTGGTTCCCTTTGTTGGATACTCCTGCTTTTTTGGAATAAGCCAAAAGGTTTGTGTTTGAATCTTTGATATTATAATAAACAATACATTTTACTGAATAGTAATTATAGCTGTCTGATTAAAACCTCATAACTTCCCTCTATAATATCGTAAAATCTTAATTTATACTAGAGTAAAATGTAAATACTCAAATGAAGAACTAGTAAATCAAAATTGTACCTAACTCCAATACACACAAGAGCCTGATGTCTGTCCCCAGCAGCTCTGCAGCTCCTGCTGGATGATGCTGTGTGTGGGCTTTGAAATCCTGATGAGTCCCCTGTGAGGCCCGTTTGTCTAACAGAGTGCTTTCTCTGCCATGTTCTTCAGCTTTGTTTACTTCCTCACAACATCCCACTCTTAGTCACAACAGGAGCCTGTTCCCTTTAGTACCTGACCATATAGATGATGTGGTGGGGAGGCTTGAGGTACTCGTGCAGATGCTTTGTCTTTCCGTGACACTGCCAAAAACTGAACTGGCACTTTTGAGAGTGTCTTCAATGTGCTCTACACTCTGGTTTCAAGTGACACCAGAGGTTTTACAGAAAAATAAAAGACAAACATTGGTCAGTTACTATCGGACAGCCCTTTTATTTATGAGCAAATATATCTTGTGAGTCAGTCATTGGATTTCACCTTTTAGTGCAATGAGGCTGAGAATGAAAAATATCCTGAAAGAAAACCATGAAATAGAACCATGGTTAGACTGAAAGGTTTACTCAGGAGAAGAAGAGGAGGATCCAGAGGATCCAAAAGAATTTAGAGAACAATAGAAACATTGTTTCTAGTACGAGTCTCACATGAGAGGATGCTAACAAGAGTCTGATGACATTCCATTGTAGCACCTTCAGTCAACATTTCAAGGTGAACATAGAAACAGACTTCATAGAGGTATCAAGAAAAGTACTCCCACATCCACAATACATGAGCCAGCCAATACAAAATAAAGTCTCTGAACTCTCCTAAGCACAAAATGTGTAGAAAAACAACCAGAAGTTAAAATACTATAAAATATATGAAAAAAAACAATACAAATATTATTAACATTATTCAGAGATTTGTTAATGGGAAATCTTTTGGCATGTAGGCTACTCTAGATGTGTGGTCATCATGTCTCCAGTTGTTTCCCTGTTAAAGGGTTTTCTTGGGAGTTTTTCCTCAGTCGATGTGAGGGTCTAAGGGCAGAGGATGTTGTCATGATGCTGTGTAAAGCCCTTTGAGACAAATTGTAAAAACGGGCTATAGAAATAAATTTGCCATGCCTTGCCTAGCCATTATCTAATTTCAAGAAAATTAAAATGTTT
>OMNW01035764.1:27890-47732 GCA_900303245.1 Selene dorsalis
TATGATGCATTTGCACTTTTGTGTTAGTTCAACATAAAGACATGTACAGGTTCTATAATATACTAAATATCAATGGAGGCCTGTTCATTTCCACTGTATTCATAACACAGCACCTGTATAAATTGCACATTTGAAGGGACTTGTGTATACTGTAGGACAGACCCGAGCAGACCTACATTTTCTTTTTTAATTTAGTTGATATCACTCAGTCATTTTTTTTTTCTTCTGTTAACTTGAACAGAAACTCAACAATTATTCCAAAATAACTAGAGTATTCTCATGTTCCTGCGCTGGCTGCCTCGAGGTCATACTCAGCCCCGCTCCAATAATACAGAGCAAGAGGGAAATTGCCGTCAAAGTTTCCGGACAAGAACAAAGGCATTTGGGCCAGGGTTCCTTTCCCTGTCCTCCAGTCAGATCAGCACTGTGGCCCCGTCAAATTAACTCCAAGCCCATCTCAGTCTGCATACTGTCCTCCACCAGCAAGCTTTCATGTTTGTCCGTATATGGTGCTCCAGGCAGTTAAAGAGAGGAATTTGAAAAACAAAATAGAAGCTTAGGATGTGACATCATGATCAAAACTTTCAGCAGCCTTTATGACTAATTATAAAGGAGGGTTTGACTGTGGCCTTGTTTGTCTGTTCCTCAATACACGGACGTTCTGAGACTTTCAGCTTGTGTTATCAGAAAACAGAGCATTCTTTACAAGTCACATGTTATTAGGTGATGCACCGAAAGAAATTGGGACTATGACATAGTAAGGGAGTTGGATGAGAACACAACTTAAAATCAGAATGAATTAATGGATGTATACATATGCCCAGCCTGCATGGGCTTACAAGACACCAAATAATCACACAAACAAAGACCTGAGTATGAGATCTTTATGTAAATAGCATCCTACTACACAGCAACAGCACTGGAGCTTTAGAGTGAACAGCTTTGCATTGTTTCTGACAGGGTTTAATGACAGTGCTTTCTGTATCAGCAGGGTTCAGTGGAGTATGCCGAGCTCAACGGCGACCGACCTGAGACAGGTCACCACCTCCCAGAGGTAAACAACTATCAGGACCTGCCAGTTCCAGTGGATTAGTGATTCCCGCTTCCATCTTTTATCCAAGCTTTCTCGTCTTACTGTATCAGCTCTAAATTAGTGAAATAACTGAGTCCTAAGTTTGTGATAAATATTTATATCCTAATAAAGGCATCTCACATATCTTCACTGTGTTGTTTGCTGGTGCCTTTTTCTCAGTCTGACAGATAACTGCTCAAACATAGGTGATATGATGCTGGCTCATTACAAAAGCAGAAATAACTCAGCTATCACCAACATCAGGAACATCTGCTTTGAATGTCAGTTGTCGCTTGAACTGTCAAGTTGTCAAGTTCAACTTTATTTCCTATATTTATGATGATATGATAAAACAGAGATCAGAATGTGAAATGGTTTAAGAAGTAAATGCCACTAACTCATGTCTCAGTGTTGCCTGATGCACTGTATTTTACAAACTTTAATCAGATGCTTTATCTTTTATGATCCTATATTATAACACACACACACACACACACACACACACACACACACACTGTTTCCTGGTGGTTGTTCAAACTTAGTCTCAGCCTTTGTATCTCACATGGAAAAAATCACCAGCCTGTTGACACTGTTGACAAAGGAGCTGCTCAGATGCAGCTGAATACACGAATCACGTTACATCCTGTCCACCAACATGTGACAGATGTTTGAGAGAGAAACAGTTGTTATAGTAACATGTTTTCCATTGAAAGCTGACAGGAGTGAAGTGTTTCAGTCTATTTATTGTTGTAAATCATATAGTTGGATTTTCTTAGTGCTTACCACTAGACTGCGCCACTCCACCAACAATATTCTGTATTTGAACTTGTTCTTCCCTTTTCTTCAGAGTTAGTTCAGAGTTTGTTGTTGGCAAGTGGATCCATCTTGTGGCTGTACAGTATAGTTCAGTGTAGGATGCTGGGGAAAATATCAGTGTAGTGAATGAATTTCAATTTCACCACAGTGATGTGCGCAGCAGAAACAAAGGCATGGTCTGATGTACTGTTTAGTTTTCATTTTTATTAGTTGGTTTTTTAATAACTAATTTGAGTTGATCATTTCATGACTGTTTGTCATGAATCACCAATTCAAACTTTGATGATGACCTGGTGTAAATGAGTGAAAGTTGGTGTTTGTGTGCCTGTGGGTGCAGCTCATACTTGAATAAGAGTGAGGAGTTTATATTCATCTATAACTGGTCTGTGTGGCTGTCATCTTCACTGCTGCAGTTCTTTTTGTCTGTGACTGTTTTGCTGAAGGAGGCTTTATGTCCTTATAAAGCACTTTCTATGACCTGTGATGCTGGTCAAACAAACAACACTACAACACTACAAGTGAAAATGCTCATCGGCCAGTTAGACTGATCTCACATATTCTATACCTGACTTTCCAATGATTGATTTTAGGATGTGTTGTCCATTAAAGTAGTAGTTTTTTCATATGAGATGGACCACTCACTACAGTTCATCTATCTTTCACCCCATGTAGCAGGCAGCTCCTCAACAAAATAGCTCTGAAAACCTATCTGTGGATTTTCTTCTCATCCCCAAATGACACATGAATTACATACTATTATTGAATTTCTGCGTAGTAATGATCAAGCAGATCAGAAATAGCCTTTTGTGACTTTATGATAATGTAGCAGAAGAGTGACATGATACCATGAACAGGGTCAATAACATCCTGTGTTATTCCAACATACTGAAAACACAAACATGTTGTTTGATGTTTTGCCGTACTTTTCAAAAACAGATTTAAATGATATCCTTTCAAATGACAAATCCTGGTAATTCTGGCTGTGACATCAGTGCCCACGTTGTTGATTATCAACCTCACATTGTACTCAGAGTTCCCTGTAATTGAATGTCCTCTCTTCATTAAGCCTCAAGGACTCCAGGGGCTTGCACTGCTAGCATTGGCATGGCAACTGCTCTTTTTTATGAATAAATGTATTTTAAAGGTGAACATCTGTCTCCTCTCTCTCGGTCTCTGCTAGCATCCCTATTAAAATCCCATTAAAGTTTAATCAGCTGACATCATCCGAATGATCAACACATGAGCTCCAGCACTGAGTATGTCCATCGGTGTGTGTGCTCATCTTTCATTCTGTCCTCCTGCTCTGAATTCATCCTGTTTATTACTGAACTTCCAGTCATCCATATGAACAACTGGATTTGCTCTTTGCCAACTCTTTGTGTCCCTCTGATTAGTATTATTTTGAATGCACAGAGCTGTGAGTGCCTTCATATAATCTTTTTAAAGAAATATATTTGCAACAATACTGAGTGATGATGATTTTGTTTTTGTTTTAAAGGTTTAGATCAAATCTAACATATATATGTCCACACAAGGTGACAAAATTGTCCCTTTTATCTGCTGCTCCTCATGTTGCAGAATGATATACTCAGTTCATTGAAGCTTAAAATATCCCAGTTAGACTTGTCATCCATTGAGCATGTTTGGGACACTCTGGATCTGTGTGTACCACAGTGTCATTCATTTCCTGTCCTGCAACTTTGCACAGTCCCTGAAGAGGAGTGGTCCAAAATTCCACAAGGCCACAATCAAAAACCTGATGAACTCTGTGTCCTGTGTGTGATATGATGGTCACACCAAATGCTAACTCTGGATTGGAAGAAAAAAATGACCTTTTTTGTGCGCTTTAAAAGCAAAAACTTTTTCTGGATTAACTCAACTCATATAGTACAGTATATACAGTATATTTCATACATGTACACAACTCAAATACTCCATGTAAACACAATACTGTGGCACTTGTATTTTACCTGTGTATTTCTATATCATCTTAAACTTCCCCTGCACCAGCTAAACAACATTACTGTGAACAACATCCACTGTCATTAATTAACTTACGTCAAGGTAACGTCACAAAGCTGCACCTCTGCAACACCAACAAGCTGTTGCACACAAACAAGAACCAATTTTATCATCTTGATTTAGACTGCAGAGAGACCACAGAGACTGTTGATGTTTTAAAAAAGAGGCTCAAGTCTGACCTTTTTAATCTGGCTTTTAACTGACTCACCTTTTTAATCAGGCGTCTAACTGACCTCATTAATTCTTTTAATTCCCTTTATGCTCTTACCCTTCTTTTTACGTTTTTATCTTATCTAATCTTTATATTTCATTTACATGGTTTAACCTTAACTTGCCTTTTATCTCTCTGTTTTTTAGGTGATTTTATTTCATATAATTTATTTTGCTTATTTTATACATTTTACATTATTTTCTTAGTTTTTAGCTCCAGTGTTTCCTCATGGGGGCCTGACAGACTGGGAGTTGTTTCTGGTTTTCCGATTGGGGTGCTTTTACATCATTATCACATTGTAATGGTTAAACCATCAGTCAGTTTGCTTGTTGCATGTTTATACAGATTCACTGAACAAACTCTTAGAGACATTTACCTGATACAAAGCTGCAGCTCAGGAGTCTCAAAGCTTCAAAGTTGAAACTTGGTTAAAAGACTGTTGCACTGTTGAACTACCTCCTTCCTGATAATGTAAAACAAATATTAAGAAAGAGATGAAATGTACTGACCTGCAGTCAGTCACGCCAACGTTTACATTTCAAAATTGCGCTTGATAAAATACAGTGATAATCTCTACTTCAGCTGTAACTCAGTTGTTTTATGACTTGCAATGGTGCAAAAGTGCAGTAAAAAGATTAACATTTACCACAGCTGCTTTACATGTTCTTTTAATTCATAACAAAATCTTAATAACAATGCTGTGCTATTTGCAGACTTATTGTGGCAGGTATCATTATCTTGGTTTCTTTTGTGTGACAGATAACAGGTTGAAGCCACACCACATGCAAAAGTGACAAACTGTCAAACTGCTGCAGTCAGTTAGCTCACACTGCTAACTGCTTTGTGTTCTGTCAAACTGAGAAATGTTGCAAAGTCATATGATTTGTATTCACACAGAGAGCGCGACCTAGTGTTTTTGTCCTTACTGGAAGTGTAGCTACGCTGAGATATTTAGTTAAACAATATATAAAGTATATGTTATAGAAGGTAAAGTAAATAATTTGAAGATGCTAAGCTACAATCAGTAAATGCAGAATCTACTCCAGATAAATTGCAAGATTGTGTCTACGGTGGTATTTGACAGGTGGTTCGACTGATTGCATAACTGGGGAGCCTTCTGCATCTTCAGCAGTTGCAGGTCATTTGGTGAGCCAGGCTGTCCTCCCAGGGCACAGTAAAATCATGTCTGGCCAGAGTGCTACATCATTCCCCCTTTGCACCACTGGGTGGAGCAAAGGGGGAGGAAGCTGCATGGAGCTTCTGAGCTCCATGCAGCCTCTTCCCCCTTTGGAAGACTGGTTCCAGCAGTTGTTGTTGTTCTGTAAGCTTAGTACCTACCTTCCCTTAGGAAACTGACACACTGGGATATGCCACCTTCTTGGGAACTTTCTCTCTCTGCAGGTCAATACATTTGGCAGTTTCTTTGAGGGTCTTCCTCTGGTGCTTGGAACATCCAGACAAGATTTGGTTCAATGTGCAGAGTGATGTGCTACACATCCCTCTGGTTTGGGGTTGGTAAGAGGAGGCCCCAGAGTTCTATCAAAGACAGCGACTGTTTGGGGGCCTGGTCCCTCAAACAACATCCAGTGGGCCTGGAAGTAGATATGACATCTAGATACAATAACCATATGCTGGGTCCATTATTCTTTGTGAAATATTGACAGAATCTAGAAAAGGCGAAGTAAACACCAATCCACAGTGTATGTATGTAGTTGTTACTCTGTCTCTGTTAGACAAAAGTGAACCAACATTTGATCCTGAATCTCATTTGTAGCCCAACTGTACAAAATCCAGTGTGTCGCAGCTCAAGATGAGAAATTCATTATTTAAAAGGCACATTCTTTTGAAATATTATTGATGTCATTAACACAAAATCCACCGAGACTACTGACTTCATGAGATGTTTAAAGTCAGTATAGTCTTTACTCTATGCAGAGGGATGAAATGGGTCCATCTCCAAACTACTTGGGACATTATCAGGTGCAATGTATATAATAGTATAGCCTATATATAGTAAATATTTCCAGTTTGTAATATCAAAGAACAGAGTCTACAAAGTCTCTTTGTAACGTACTGAATCTGGCCTTCCTCCTTCCTCTGAGTTTAGTTGGTTGTGAGTAGGAACTTCCTCCTCAGTTGATATTTTCTGACCTTTTCTGCATCTGAAACCATAATTGTGCATTTCCTCTTGAAATAAAGAATTTTTATTTTAATATTCCTGGCAGATATAAAAGAATTGACACAGAGGAAATAGGCTAAATGTGAATGTGTGAATTTTTATGTTAGATTTTTCATCTTTTGTTAAAAAGGGCATTTGCACTAATTTTACTCTTCAAGTTCAGTTTACTCGACGTGGGTAGTGGCCTCCTGTTATATACAAACCATAAACAAGCATCTGTCAGGTGAAAGATCCCACTGTCAAAACCCTGATAATCAATGTCTCAAAAGAAATCTAACTGTTAATATAAGTAAAGGGCAGCTTCCACGCCTTCCTTTATGGCTTCAATTTTAATTTTTACTTTATATTTCCACAGGTAGTGGCACAACACATTTTGCAGCAACATTCAAATTCACTTCACATTTTAAGGCTGCGGCTCCAATGAATGAAATTCAGGTCATATCCTCAGTATTTGGGGGTTTTATCAATTAATGAGCGTTTTACAATTTTTCGTCTATTTAAATTTGATCTTTCCTCTTTAACCCTACCTCATTTATAAGATAGACACTCCTCAGACAAACTGATGCTTCATTGGGCTGGATTATTTATCTCTTCCTTGACTGTTTCCTCACCCTACACCAGTTTAACCTGCTCTACGTTCTTGTCACGCTCGAACTAATTTAAGGATACATTACATCAAAAAGGCCTGAGATGTGTTTGCCTGCTTACTTGTGCATGGTTAAATGGACCAGCAGAGAACACTGAAATAAAATCACTGACATGATACCACAAGATGTAATGTTACTGGCCCTTTTTGACTCTTTAACTTGACTCACACTTTGTGCCTTAACTTAACAAAGTAACAATTTGACTGGAAAAATACATTGACTGAAACGTGACAGACTTGGAGAAATACTCCATATTTTAAATGTGCACCTCATCAGGACTCCAGTGGAACAACCTCGGGCTTTCCCTCAATGAGTCAATTTAATAACTATTTGTTTTACTTGACCAGGATATCGGTTCCTGGGATTTCAGGCACCCGATTGGTAAATCACGCTGGCATTGACAGACATTTCTGTTTTCAATCCTTTGTCCAGGATCATTCAAAACAGCACGTCTGGATGACACTGATCGTTGGTGTTTCTGATTTTGTGGTTTTTGGTTGTTGTTGTTTTTTTTCTCGAGAACATATATCCTTCCTTTATTAAGTATGGGTGAATCATATCATATAAATCGGTTCTCAGACTTTGCCCTTCCAGTACAGTAACATACAGCTCATAGTGCAGCACCAGTAAAAGATCATGTCTGCTCTACGCGCAGATAACATATTCGCTAACATGAGCAAATGACTACAACGTGGCGTCGCTATCAAAACTGTGTCTAGATGCAACTCATTTTGTAAATGTAAATGAGGCTGGCGAGAAAACATGATGCTTCCCGTTCAGCTCCCCGTGATCACGGTGCTATCTCTCAGAGCTGATGTGTAAGCACAGAGCGGGGAGCTGCTCATTCACTTCCAGGTGCACACTGTCGCGGTCCAGTCACATTTCAACACGAACTGCTTTCGGCCTCATAAATGCGCGTGCGCACCAAGGTTGACCCCTCCAGTTTCTGCGTGCAATGCCACGTTAGTAGCGGTAGACACAAAATACCAGCTACTCTCCCAACCTTTAACAAGGAAGAAAACCAAAACTGAGACCAAAATCTCCGCTCAACAGTGACCGGCCGCGTTTCCACCTCTAGTTTCTCTGTCAGGAAGAAGACTCGACTGCAACTATGTTGAAGTTTTTGCTCGTCTGCACACTGGCTGTAGCCAGCAGAGCTGAGATCGCCGAGGAAGAAGATGTCCTGGTGCTGAAGAAAAGTAACTTCGACGAGGCTCTCCAAGCTCACCCCAACATCCTGGTTGAATTCTGTAGGTATCACAGAAGCCACCGCTTCACAGTCTCTGCAGCTAATGCTAACTACAGCCAGCAGGCTCGCCGGCTCCCCGGTTAGCTAGCTACATTCCGCCCGTGTGAATGTAGCGTTAAACTTTGACACTTCAGACAAGTTGCTGTCGTCGCTAGCTAACCCACTGGTGTCCTACTCGAATTTGCATCCACGCGTGAATGTGTTTAACGGAGTTGTTTACCAGTGAGGTGCTCACCAGTGTCTAAAATACACGTTATAGTGTTTATCTAAGTGCGCTTTCTCTTGGTCAGGCTATTTCGTTCTGCATTCACTAGCTAGCACCGAGTATCCTCGTACTGCGAAGTGATGCTGAGAAAATGCGGTGTTAACGTTAACCACATTACCGTATGTTTGATTTTTACATGGCTACAGAACCGTGATGGTGTAGATGGTATGGTATGTTGGCTGCTAGCTTTGCTGCATTCATTCTGTTTGAAACGGGGCTGTATGTCCATCACCGCTCCTGCTGGAGCAGTAATAACACACCTATTAGAAGTAGCTTCCCGTAGGTGAATCTGTTAGGTTTCGAGTGCCTGCTGTGGTTTCATACTGTAACTTTCACTATGTGCAAGCCAGAGGTCACATTTCCTGTAACTTGAATTCACCGCTTGGCCTTCATTGACTTAGTTCCTTCAACAACTTGATGAGCTTTCACAGCCAAGGCTTAAATGAAGCACTTCTTCGTAGCTAACAGGCCCATCCCGCTTCACTTTCGTCAGATTGTTGACTTGCTTCACATATTGTCTGACAAATCCGTGGACCAGTCAGAGTGGCCCGTGGGAGAGACTCTCCAATGAGCTCGTGATGGGAGGGGTGAGAGGCTTTTGTTTGCCCCCACGTATCCCTCAGCCGGGCGGGATCTGTGTGTGTGTGTGTGTGTGTGGAGCTAGGTTGACGTGTACTTTACAAAAGTTCATCTGTCCGTTTATATTGAGTGCACTGGAACAAGGAAGTGTTATTAATAGTCAAGAATTAATGGAGGTGCAGTGCATTACACTTTATTTGACGTGTCACTCTTGGTGAGGCGTCTGTCTGGTTAGAGTTTGTCCACATTTGGACAATTGAACACCATTGGTTACAAATTAACATATGAGACCACAGCAAAAATTAAATTAGGTCACATTTTTGTGGAAATCGGCTGCAGTCACCACGTTTTAATGGTCTTTGAAAAAAAATCCTGTAAAGATCAAGCTGCCTGCTTTTTAAAAAGGTCTCTAACTGCACCAAGAAAACAGAATTGTACTTTGTCCTTGTTGTGTTACCAGGAAGTTTTTTTTTAGCCAGTTTAACGTTTTCCTGTTATCCAAAAGGATAATGAAATCGATTCAAGTGTTGTGTAAAAATAACTTGCCTGATAATAATTGGAGCTCATGTGGTGACTTGCCTTTACCTACATAACTACATACATACCTACATACATACATACATAACTACATACATACCTACATACATACATACATACATAACTACATACATACATGCATACATTCATGTATTTATGTTAAAGAATGGATATGATGAACAGTCCAGCAGCTGTCTAAGCTCTCATATATTATGATTGAAATCTGTGCGCATTTCTTAGTTAGCAAAAATGACAATATCATACGTGCAACCCTGTTTTTGTTGTGCTTGTGTTTTATGTGTTTGTGTTTTTGTATTATCTTTAACAAAGTTGCTAATCTGTGTTTGCCCTGCAGATGCCCCATGGTGTGGTCACTGCAAGGCCCTGGCTCCAGAGTACGCCAAGGCAGCTGGCATGCTAAAGGCCGAGGGGTCAGAGATCCGCCTGGGCAAAGTGGATGCCACAGAGGAGACAGAACTGGCACAAGAGTACGGCGTCCGGGGGTACCCCACCATCAAATTCTTCAAGGGTGGTGAGAAGGAGTCACCCAAAGAGTACTCTGGTGAGCATTAATGTGCTTTGTTGGTGCAGATTTGCTTGCATCAGATAGAATACTTAGAAACTGAGAGCAGCTGTGGGATATTGACATCATTCAAATACGCAATTTGATGATATTGTTCTTAATATTGTAATGTTCTCCTAAATGATATCATGCAACTCACTGGATAATTTAGTCATACACTGAAAGTGGCCCTCTTATCTGTGGTAGCCTCTAACTTATTTTATCTCAATCGGCTTCTTGATGAATGGGAGGATGTTGTTGGTTTTTTTTCACGAAGTGATGTCATCTTGAGTAACCACTGTCACAATCAAGTGAATGAAAATAATTGTGCAGTCTATGTAGTGGAAATCTTTGTAGATTGCAAATGGGATCAGACAAGCATAGGGACTTTGGTTTTCTACACTGTGGTAATATGAGCTGCACAGCAGCAGGAACAGTGAGTCAGCCACTGTTTCTGCCAATCAGCTTGCAGCAACATGGCTGAGACAAAATGTAGGCTGGGCCTCCTCTGCACGTTCCCCTCATGCTGACTGTGAGCCTAGTCTCTCAGCTGGGTAGAGGTATGTGCAGTTCTTCACGTCGCCTGGTCTGCTGGCTGGGTTCAGTTTGGGGTGGGAGGGAAGAGTAAGTTGGGATATTTTTGTGGAAATGACTACTCTGTAAGCGAGTCCAGCTTCCAGAGACGCCTCAGTCTCTTCTCCCACAAGACCACACGCTAATTCACTTCATCAACATGTGTTTCTCAGTGAAGTTGCCTCTGTCTTGCGTAAGTCTGACAGCTATGTCTGTAATTCTTAACTGCAACAATCTTCTGATGCAGACAGGCCAGTGTGTTTTTGAGCCTCACAGTTGTTGCAATGATTCCACTCTACATCATGGTGCTTGGTTATTAATGGTGAAAACAAAGGAACAGGTTTTTGTGTTGTCAGCTGTGAAGTCCTCAGACATGTCAGAGGTTTAAAAAATATTTTTTTCTGCAGAGCTTTCACTTTCAGAATGATTTGAATTTAAAACTTTGACAGGAGAAAGTGTGTGAAGGGTGTCTCTGTGCCTCCACTCTTAACACAAAGTAGAGGAAATGCAAATTCATTTTTAACATCTGCTCCCTTGAAGCACTATAGCATTTGAGTTGAGGTCTGCTGTGTTGCAGGGCAACAGTTTGACAGGTTTTGTGATGTGTGTGCATACACAATAACCCTGCGTTATCTTGTTGCAGCTGGGAGGCAGGCAGATGACATCGTCAGCTGGCTGAAGAAGCGCACAGGCCCAGCTGTTGCCACCATCACACAGGTCACAGAGGCTGAGGCTCTCATTGCTGACAATGAGGTCGCCGTCATTGGATTCTTCAAGGTACGAATCTGATATATGAACTGAAAAACAGGTTAGGTTTTATAGAGGTAAAAAAGTAATATAGGTATGTTCCAATGTGTATATAGTATCATATCTCAAATGAAAACTATATACTACAGCTGTGTTACTTTATCATCTCAAAAGATTTGTTTGAATATGTTCTTCACTGAAATGTAAATGTCATAAAGCTTGTGTTATCTTTAAAAAGTCCAAAGAGCCATACTGCAGGTTTAATGTTTTTCATTAATACTTGGTCATTGGGGATTACTTGCATGGGGCCTTGTCTTAAGGTATGTTCTTGTGTGTCTGTAGGATGCTGCCTCTGACGGTGCCAAAGCCTATGCCAGAGCAGCTGAATCTACAGATGACATTCCTTTCGCCATGACCTCAGATGATGCTGTTTACTCCAAGTTTGAAGTGTCCAAGGACGGTGTTGTCCTCTTCAAGAAGGTGACGTCAGCTTCTTAAGTTCATTTCTTCACAGTTTTATTAAAATGATGGAGTTTGATATGATAGTGAGACAAACTCTGCATCTATGTGTGCATGTACAATACATGCTCAAACCTCTGGACAAACTGGTTCCAGGACAGATTTCAAATTGGATGATACATTGTTATTTTTTATAATTACTCAGTGTCCCATGTTTAATCAAAATATGTCATAAATAGTTTGTGTGTCCTTGCATGGGTCAACATTAGAGTTAGCTGCTGCTTAAGACACGACAGTGTTTTTGATCTACACCTTGGTAACGTGATGCTGTCGACCTCATGGTATCCCCTGTCTGTTGCTAATCTTGGCCCGTCTGGGCCTGTTGCTCAGCCTATACAGTGAATGACCTCAACCTACCGAGTTGATGTTGATGAATGGTATAGAGCTTGGTGATGTAGCCCACATGCCACTGGCGTAATGGAGGACTGAATGGCAGCTTGGTGTCTTCCTTTAAAACCATATATGTCTTCCTACCTCCTGTAGGTGGAACTGAAAACTTACATTCCTTACCAAAATGGTCAGAGATCACTGCTTATCAGCTGAGCGATAACTCAGTCACTGTGTGGATTTGTCAAACTGGGTCAAGGTCCAGAATGTCCATCAATAAAAATTAGGCAAGCCCTTAAAAGAGAGATTAATTTAATTCATTTGAAAATTATTTGTATAGTACTGAATCATGATGCATATGATGGGTTATATTAATATACAAGGTAAAGACTTGATTATAGAGAGAAAACAACAATTCCCGCAAATAACAAGCACTTTGTGCCAGGTTGGGTGGCCGCCTGCTTTGACAGGATATCACGCCTTAATTCCAAAGAGATGGATCTGAGCATCATCATATTTCTTATATTTTTTGAAATACACTACATGTGCCTGTATATCAGGGTATGTGAGGCACTGGACATTTGCTAAAAATGTCATTGCAAGTTGTAATTTTAAGTTGTAAATTGTTTCATTAATAGTTAATTTTGTAATGGTGTACTGTTTTATCCAACCTGATTCATTTCTAAACTGGAAGGGTCAGACAAAAAGGGACAACTATTTTGTTTGATTTCATTGATCAAAATGTTTGTCATGACATAATGTGTAAAAACTCCAGTATTCACTCATGTGAACTTCTCCTTTTGTCATGTATGGCAGCAAACTGAATATGTTTTGATTAATTTGATAATGCATCTCCTTGAGTTGTATAAACCTGGAACAGGCATTTTTCGTTTAACAAATTTACACACTAAAATAACAAAAATTCAAATACTTGCACAACTAGCTGCAGCCTTGGTTAATTCCTCTCCACCGTGCCTTGCATCTAGTTCTTTTCTGGTACCTTGTGATGGGCACCATTATTTTTAACATTTAATATCGTCCGCAGTAGATCAGTAGTGAAGTAATCTCCTAGGTGCTTCAGAAAGAAGCAACAAACTTTGAATATCTCACTCACAGTCAATTCATCATCATCATCGCTCACTGCTCTGTGCTCTCACTGCCATTGTCTGGCCTCAGATCTGTAACTTAAACCCTGATACGAACACTGACACGTGGGCTTGCTGCCTGCAGTGAAGCAAACCCTCCCAAATCTGGGGCTCAGTCTTAATAAACAACCGGGGTCTTTGACTTGTTTATTGCAACAGGGGTTGAGAGCTTAAGTTTCATAGCCTGGGTCAGAGCCCTCAAGGCTGGCAGCATGCCACTGGCAAAATGTCCTTTCTGCTATTGTGTGCCCGTAAAGGCTGCTTGGCACAACTGTACAGCTGCTATTCTTAACACCCAATAAAAGTCTGTTTGGTCCTTTGGGTCTTTCATCAGATGGGGTTTCCAAGGGGTTTGAGTGTGGTTTGTCCAGTAAATCTGTGCTGTTCACAGGCAGATTAGATGGGTGGACCATATTTATATCTAAATGTTTTGTTTTATTTGTTTACAGTTTGATGAGGGGCGCAATACCTTTGATGGGGAGCTAACCAAAGAGAAGCTGCTGGCTTTTGTCAAGGCCAACCAGCTGCCTCTGGTCATTGAGTTCACTGAGCAGGTAATAACT
Organism: Selene dorsalis; assembly: GCA_900303245.1. NCBI lineage: Eukaryota > Metazoa > Chordata > Actinopteri > Carangiformes > Carangidae > Selene > Selene dorsalis. The sequence continues at coordinate 41,904 of OMNW01035764.1, forward strand.
GGAGTCCCGCTCATCAGTGTGACCAGCAACTTCTCATTCAACCACCATACACGAGTGTGCACAACAATAAGCAGTGCAAATTGAAGCGTGAACCCACATGTCAAACTTGTGTGTTTCTGCAGACCGCCCCCAAAATCTTTGGTGGAGATATCAAGTCCCACATCCTCATGTTTTTGCCCAAAGCCGCTGCAGACTTCCAGGACAAAATGGACCAGTTTAAGAAAGCCGCAGAGGGATTCAAGGGACGGGTAGGTGTCACTCATTTAAACTGCACTTTGGACACTGTGTGTTCTGTTAGCCATCAAATCTATTAAGACAATACCAAATATTGATATCTTCCATCTCTCCCATCTCCAGATCCTGTTCATTTTCATTGACAGCGATGTGGATGACAACCAGCGCATCCTGGAGTTTTTCGGCCTAAAGAAGGAGGAGTGCCCAGCCATTCGCCTCATCACCCTTGAGGACGAGATGACCAAGTACAAGCCAGAGAGCGACTCCATCACAGCAGAGAGCATCACCCAGTTCTGCACACTCTTCACTGAGGGCAAACTCAAAGTGAGTGAGAGTTATATGCATGAACTATAGTCTTGCACATTCATAATGGTGTTTACATACTGTTGACCTAGCCAATTAGCTTGAATTGAATTTTAAAATCCTGTTAATGCAGTGGTCTGTTTGTGTGTTCTTGCACAGCCCCATCTCATGAGCCAGGATATCCCCGAAGACTGGGACAAAACCCCTGTCAAGGTGTTGGTGGGCAAGAACTTTGAGGAGATCGCCTTCGATCCCGCTAAGAATGTCTTTGTGGAATTTTGTAAGAGTCTCTGTGTTTGTCTCCCAGAAATTTCCATTTGAAAAGCGCAGTACCACAATGGTCAGCAGTCTTAGGGTTGTGGTGTTTCACGTGTTAAGGGGGTATTTTCAGTCGGTCCAAACTCGGTTCACACAGCTCACAGGTGTTAGATTTGGCAAAAGTCTCCGGCTGCAGTGTCTGAAACTCGAATCTCATCCTTCCTCACTTTGCCCATGTTAAGCCCTTTACAAATACCGAAGAGCTGATGCTGAAGCCTCACTCATATACTTTTTCAGCCCCACTCTCCTCAGATTTGTTTGCTACCAGACACTGATGTTGAAGGATCTGGTTAAATATAGCCACTGGATTATTTTTATAGTCATCCACATCCAAAATTTGCACTATTTGTGGAGGAATTTTCCATCGCTGGCTATTTAAATACAGCTGATGGCCAGTCATGCACAATGGGGAAGACCCATATTCCCTGACAGGTGGTAGTGGGGTTCCTAGCCAGTCAAAGCAGAGCAATGCCAATTCTAGGGTTTTACTTCTATTAAAATGAGTGTTTAAGCATCTCAATAAGCATAGGTAGAAATTAGTTTTAAAAAAATTACAGAAGTAATGTTTTTGCCCCTAAATGCACACGGTGATTGACCTACAGCCATTACAATTACATTATCAGTAAACACTAAACTTGTTTTTGTGTGTGTGTGTGTGGTATTTAGATGCACCCTGGTGTGGACACTGCAAACAGCTGGCTCCTATCTGGGACAAGCTGGGAGAGAAGTATAAGGACAGTGCTGACACCATTGTGGCAAAGATGGACTCCACAGCCAACGAGATCGAGGCAGTGAAAGTCCACAGCTTTCCTACTCTTAAGTTCTTCCCTGCAGGAGAAGATCGCAAGGTGAAAACCCCATCACTGAGCATACATTTACAATTTTACATCCTACAGCCCACCAGAACTTTATAGACACTATTTTTTTACTGTCAAACCATGCATGAGTGAGTGGCTCCAAATATTCATTTGAACCTTTGGCCAGTAAAGGTCACAATTACCTCAAAAACATGAAGTTGGTCCTTGCTCAAGAATTCCCATTCAAATTGCAATACAATTATATGATGAAATGATGTTGTCAAAACATCAAGTTCAATGTGATGACATGATGATCTGCAAAAATTCTTCTGTTTATTATCCATCTTGGTAACAGCAACTTGAACCCTGCAGCTTGACTGGTTAGCAGAGCCATACAAGCACGAGCTGCTAAATTTCTCTGAACAACAGACACGCCACTGGTTTTACAAAACATTTAACCAGTCATGTCGGTCAGTAATTGACACTTAAACCATCAAAGAAGACTGTGATGTCAGATTAAAGGGGTAGTTTGGGGCCTTCTGGTGTGGCATTGTGTGAGTTGGTTGTGTGCAGATGGTACTTTACATGCAATAGATTCTAATTAGCGCTTTTTCAAGGTGTTGCTGTGCATATAGCCATGAAAAAACAGTCTGTGCTGATTAGAATCTCCTGCAGGTATACGGCTGCCTCAAACAACCCCCCAAAAATCACACTATTCCTTTAATGCAATTCATTAGAATAGATAACCAAACCATTCTTTCACATGCTTGAGAGAATGGTTTTGCAGCTTGGAGTGCAAGAACAGGAGTCAGGGCAGTATAATACAAATCAGATTTAAGTCTTTCCTTTAGTTTTTAATGAATAAAGATTTTGTTTTAAAATCTAATCAGTAAATTTATAACACCAAGAATTTGTATCAGATTACGAGCGATCATTTAAAAGCCTCACACCTAATTTGATGAGTACTCAGCCTTTGGCACTGACTGAGCCATAAGCCATCCAGCTCCTTTTTAAAGAACGCATTTGCCCTCTCATTCATTATGTGCCTTTGCAGTTGTGAGTTGTAGTGATCCGGGTGCTTATTTGAATCCAACACCACTATCAAGAGACTTATCATTAGTGCCTCTTGATTTAGCAGTGTTGACCATGTGCAGAAACCTGAGCCTGCAGGCCTTGTAAGTTTCTGCATCATTATGTGGGTGTTTGGTTCCTGCTCGGTGACCTCACTCTCTCTAAGATTCCCGCACCTGCCCCTCTGCACAGCTCTCGTGCCAGCTTTAGTTCAGCAATCTTAAAGATGTGGTATATACTGGGGGCCATCCTATAGTAAGTCTCAGGATTAGCCCATGACCTCACTTGGGCCAGGAGCCAGGAGACGCTGGATGTGGGGGTCAGATTTATGGCACTGAAAATTAAATTGGGTGCTTTATTGTCGTCCTTTGATTGTCCTTTTCATGTGAAACCTTATTTTAGAAACCATCCCACTCGCTTGTTGCTGTGTCACAGCTCATAGATCAGCCCTCGACACCTTATTGACACCTCTTGAAAACAGAGCACCCAAGCTTTATTTGCTGCCTCTAAATGGAACATGTGCAAAGGGCTCAGTGATATTTTTGTCTTGTACTCTATACATTATAGTATCAATTTTGTGCATTAATCAGTAATGGTGTCTGATCAACAGGTGATTGACTACAATGGGGAGAGAACACTGGAAGGCTTCACCAAGTTCCTCGAGAGCGGCGGAAAGGAGGGCGGTGCCCCAGCAGGAGATGAAGATGAGGATGAACTGGATGCAGATGTAAGATCATCTTAGCTGAGACCGACTTAATCACTGTACAGAGCCTCATGAGAGCCAACCTGGTAGACTAGACTGCTGAGAAGAGCTCAGTAATGTCCTCCAGAGTGAACACAGCTACACAAGAAAACATTTCATGGCTCTTATAACCAAACAAAACAGTAAAGCAATTATACCTTTAATAATCAGAGCGTTCACTATAATCTCCCGAAATCAACAGGTGTTTATGGCTTGAAGCTCTCTTTCTCTTTGACTGTTCCTTTGCTTCTCGGTTGTGATTGAAACTTTTATCTGCAACCACATCAAGCAGCAGAAACTGAACTATGTGATGCGTTGTGTTAATTGAGCTCTGCTGTTGTGGTTAATCATTGAATAGCACCTACACACAAACAATTCTTAGATAACAGTCAGTCAGTTAGTTTGTGGCTTATGTTTTGTATGTGCATCGACAGATGTGCTTGTGTTGGTGTTGCCAGCATCGGTTATACGAAAGGATGCTGATGTGAACCTGTTGGAGTAGATTACATTTTAATATGAATATTAATTGATTTATTACTACTACTTGATATCAGAAAAGACATACGCTATTGCTTCCAGCTAGTGACAACACTGGTCACCAAGACCGTCTATTAGCAAAAACCTACACTCTTTTACTGTTTGTTTGTATTTATTACCCATTTTTAAAAAATGGGTGAACCAGTAAAACATATAGGCATTGTGCAGAAACCCAGTTTTGGCTTGAAAGTATTAGAAGCAGTATTAGGAACTCATTTTAACTGTCTTTATTTCAATAGTTTAGTTTTAGTATAACACTGAAAGTAAAGAGCATAGAGGAGCATGCATATGTCTCCTGCACTTTTTGGAGGCATATTTGCACCATGTCTGGAGCCTCTCAGAATAGATGTACAGGACCAGGTCCTTTCGGGAAGTTCAGTTTGTAACCTCAGAACTGACCCACTTTGCTTCTGTTTATTTCTGCTGTCTCACCCCCGACAAAAAGCCTTCATTATATGATCTAATGATCAAGTAGCCATTTGAAGAAGCCTGCAAGGAAATGTGCCACCAAAATATAAGGCTAGCATTTTTAGTGGTGAGAATGTCTGTTCATCTTTCACGGGAACCTGTGAACACATCTTGGTCGTGGATGCAGGTTGCAGTTGCAAGATGCATTTTGGGCTTTGGCCAGCTCTCCCATACTATGTGCCCAACCCTGTTGCATTTAATGCGTATTAGCCGTAGTACTCTTAACAAGGTTCTTTCCACTCCTACTGTCACCACCCCCCCTTCCCAGAAGTCTAATTGTGGCAGAGTGGACCGATGTCTGCTGATTCCCCCCTGCAGCTGTCCTAGCTGTTGACAGGGATTTGCCTAGAGACCTGAGCCTCCACATAAAAGCTGCACGTGCAACACTGCAGTCAACATTAGTACCTTCTTTTTTCTGATGCTCCTCCTCTGCCCACCTGTCCACAGACTAGACATGGAGGAATGGCAAAGCCAAACAAAGATAACTTCTGTATGTCAAGTGATGGTCGTGAGCTAGTATTGATCCCCAATGTCTCATCAACATCTGCTCTTTCTTAAATGCTGATCAAACCTCATGCTTTGTCATTAAAACAGGTTGCATTCAGTTTGCATGTATTATATTAAAAAGTGTCCCTCTGCTCTCCAGGATATGGACGATTTGGATGAAGGACAGGACGAGGACTCTGATGGCGAGGATGACGACGAGCACGACGAGTTGTAAGAGCAGGCAGAGGAGAGAAAGAGAGAGAGGAGACGAGTCCCGCCCCAACCCTTCCACCCAGTCACCATCGCTACCTCCACCTCTGTGTGGACCTTCCCTGTCCTGTGAACATTAATACTATCCCTTTTTAACTGCCTCTCAGTCAGTCAGTCAGTCAGTCAGCCGGCCTGTTAGCCAGCTCACAAGTTAATCAGTCAGTCCATCAGTAGCATGGCGGGGCCTTTTTTTTTTTTTTTTACCAGCCACATCTCCAACCTCACAACTTCTGGCCAGACTGGTCTTGTCCCACCTTGGGGGGACTCTGTGGAACAGCGCACCACCTCTATGGGAGACCTCAATGCCTTTTCTACAAAGCTCCACTCAGCTGTTTGCCTTGTGTATTTTAAACCAAATGTAAGAAAAAAAAGGCATTGAGATCTAGTTTTCAAAAATGTTTGTTTCTTCTGATAAATCTGTTCCCCCCCTCCTCTTAAAATGACACGTCACCATTGTCCAATGTGGGTATGAGCTTAAGTGTTGTAACCTGTATTTGAAGGTAAGGGGGTGTCAGTGTTCTTCTCCCTCTGATAGATGTCCAGAGAACCAGAGTTTTGTGAGGACTGAACTCTCAGGGGACAGGGGGCCATCCTGTAGATGTG